>AWWV01006479.1:0-39719 GCA_001974805.1 Corchorus capsularis
AAACTCCTAAAAACTCAAGTTTAGCCAAATAAGTCTTTCTATAATTAGAAAAACTACGCTAGCATAACACGTGGCCTAAAAAATAAAAATGCCACATTAGTTTAGAGTAAATTTTATGAAAAAAGAAAATTTTTTAAAATAAATTACTAGTGGCATGAAAATAAATTTTCTGAAAATTGAGTTCAATTTTAATTTTTAAAATTTTTTCCAAGAAAAGCTGACGTGGCATTTTTAGGATACATGGCATGCTGGCGTATCTTTTTCTTATAGCAAAAGGGTTTATCTGGCCAAAATTGATTTTTCAATGGCTCAATTGGTTAAAATTGAAGTTCGTTATAAAGATATGTTATATAAAAATGAAAGAATAAAAAGTTAAACCCCCCCTTGGACTAGCCACCGCCCAAGGGTTAACTTTTTATTAGTCACCGCCCAAATAAAAAGTAATCCTAAATAAAGGATGAAAAATCATTATGATTATTTTTTTAAGTCAAGAAAATTTTTGATAAATATTTTATAATATTTTCTAAAACCTGAGATACGGTATCAGAATTTAAAATTTATCCTTTAAAATTATAACCTTTCTAGTTGGGGCTAAATCTTATTAAAATTGTTTTTAATTTTTTTTCTAAAACCCTAATATAATGGGTTTCAAAATTTAAGATTTACCCTTACAATTTGGGATAAAATTTTATTTGGGGCTAAACTTGGTGAAAAGTATTACTAGTTTTTAAATTTTGTTAAATTATATAAGATATTTTATTATTTCCAAAAAAATAAAACTTCTATAGAAAAAATATAATTTTTCTAAGGGTATTATAATCATAACCAAAAGTCAAAATCCACCATCATTACACTTATCACATCTCCCAACACTTGTTCTTTGGGTCATGCACAACTTTTTTTGCCTTAAAAAAAGGCCTTTATACTATAGGAAAAGTGTCAAATAAGTCTTAATTTAAACTTCAATTTTAACCAATTGAGTCATTGAAAAATCAATTTTGGCCAGATAAACTCTTTTGCTGTAAGAAAAAGATACCATGTATCCTAAAAATGCCACGTCAGCTTTTCTTGGAAAAAATTTTAAAAATTAAAATTGAACTCAATTTTCAGAAAATTTATTTTCATGCCACTAGTAATTTATTTTAAAAAATTGTCTTTTTCATAAAATTTACTCTAAACTAATGTGGCATTTTTATTTTTTAGGCCACGTGGTATGCTAGTGTAGTTTTTTCTAATTATAGAAAAACTTATTTGGCTAAACTTGAGTTTTTAGGAGTTTGATTGAACAAAATTTATTTATTTTTTTGGATAATTAAGTAATTTATTACCCAAAAGAGCAAAAAATCTGCTTACAAATTTACAATCATAGAATCATGATGACGTAAAACAGAAACAAAGAATAAGAGACTAAGTAATTCCTAAAACAGTTAAACCCCAGCTCTGACAAAGCCTTCTATTCACATACTCAGGCGAGACTCCAGCTAGGCCATGAAGCTTAAATCTGATCATGTCTGCAACTTTGCCAAATACCTCATCAGTAGATTGTTGTTGCCCTTTAAAGTATCTAGAGTTCCTTTCCAACTAAACTTGATAACAATAACAAGTCCATGCAAGTTTCATAATAGTAGTAAGGAAAGACTTCCCCTTAAGTCCTTTTATAGCCCAATTCAACTCATAACAAGATTTAAATTTAGGGGCTTATTTGATATTTTCCGCATAGTTCGTGGCCTATTTTTCAGTAAGGCATTTTTTCTTGGAGTTTATAAATATATATAGTTTTTACATTTTCCCGTTATGTCATGACATGGGATGTAACACTCAAACGTGAATTCTAAAAGGTGAGAAGGAAGATAATGCTCGAATTTATGTATTTACACTTCCTAAATTTCTAACCTACCAAAACCAAAGAAGCAATGCTCGAATAACAAAGGGCAAAATAGTCCAAAAAGTGGCAGTGGCTAGTAAAAGGGAGTGATGTTTAGTAATTCAAGAAAGAAAGGGATTGGTCCATACAATTTTACTCATGCATAGTTATTTAGTTTTGTCATTTTTATTGATGTTGCTTTTTTTTTTTCCTTTTTTTATTGCCAGTGATGCAAAGTGGACTTTGTCACTTTGAGATTAAGAGAGAGTTTCTTAAGGCAGGGTACGTAGTAGCACCCATTTAGAAGTAACTGAACTTTAATATTTACACAATTATACCGCAAAAAAAGATTTAATTTGTTTGACTAAAATCTTAACAATCTTCTTATTGGTGGAAAAAATCTATGTACTAACTTTCATATATCTTAAAAATTGAAAATGACAAAGCATATTCATAGTAGAATACTACTAGTTGAAAACTTTATTATTTGTTGTGTGGCTCACTGAAAAAAGAAAAAATGAAAAACTTGGGAGCATAAACAAATTTAGATTTAGTTGCTGTCCCTTTTTTATCCACAGTTGGATGATGAGAAGAAAAAAGTTGCGTTTGTGTTGTTGATCAGGATGACTCCATTACAGCAATATTTCCTCTACTTTTTCTTTACTTGTCCTATTATCCATGATGCCCTAACCAATTGGGCATGTAGTTGGGCAACTTCTCAGCCAGTTAAATATTGGACTAACTTTTCCCCTTTCTATTGGTTCTCATCTTAGTTTCAGTTCTGAGGTCCTAATTCTTAAGGAGAGACATTAATATAAATTGTTCATTGTTTTCAATTAAAATTCTATAATTAGGGTTTTTTTCTGTTCCTATGATAAAAATTATAAAATGATCAAGAACATTGAATTAGTCAGAATTAAAAAAGATCTAGCTCCACAATAGTGATCAATAAAAATCAGATTGGACCGATCGGTTGAACTACTCACATTGAAAAGTGAGAACAAAAGGCTTGCTCCATCTATTTAGGATGATTCAATGGGAAAATTCGAGAATTGATAAAATCAAGTTGAATCAATTAGATACTAATTGGGGAGGTCCAACCAATTCAATCTTCTTAACATTAGTTACTACAAGGTGCCTCAATATCTTCAAAGGTTATAAATAAATGGTAAGGACAAAACCCTCAACTATAATTAGCCGTTTAATCTAAATGGTCAGGACAAAACCCTCAAACCTAATTAGGTTTTATCTAAATGATAATTAAGAAAGATAATTTAGAACTTTTGGGGTTTCAAGTCTATCAAAATGATTTTTATGTTAATCGAATCAAATAATTAACACAGTCAACCTTGATACATACTATTGACAATGAGATAGATTTTTCTTATATTATATATTATTCTTTTTTTTTAATATTGAGGGAGAAGGGTGGTTTTGACCCGTTTTTTGCAACCCAGAAGAGTTTGCTTCTCCTTGTCTTTTGTTTGAGAATCTTTTCTTCGTGCGTAAGCCTTTACCCATGCCATGCACATGAGAAGAATATTATGAATCCATATTCCCCCAATTTCGTCATCATTTTTCCCTCTTTCTCCTTCTTCCTTATATATATATAATAAATATAGTAGATAGATTTAGAAAACTTTTTGGTTGAAAGACTCAAAGTTAGATTCGTAGCACTAATTAAATAAATTTTGTAAACGATTAGAAAGTTTCATACATATACATATACATATTAACATATACATATACATATACATACATATATATAGATTTAATTTAATAAATGAAATTACATATTAAACCTTAAAAGTTAAATTTAATATTTAAAATTAAGAAAAATATTTTAGATATTTCAAATTAAGGTTTTTAAGATTTAGAATTATAGAGTATAAAGATATATATATATATATAATTGTTAATATTATCAAATAATTGAGGAAGGCCCCTAAATCATTTTGTTATGTGTACACTCAAACCAATACATCTCATCTCATAGTAGATAAACCATAAACATATTCCCGAAATCATAGAATATAAAATATATATGTAATCTATACTAATTATAAAGGCAAAACCTGAGTTTGTCTCACGAGTTGACTCGGAGACAAACTCAGTTTTTTTAAAATTCATAACAAAATAAAAACCACCTATTTTAAATAAAACTACCCATTAAAGGAGAAATATAATATTTAAATCTTATTTATATCATTTAAAAAAAACTACCTATTGAAAAAAACTGTCATAAAGCACTTACTTAGTGAGTGCCATGTGTCTTGTATTTAATTCATCTAATATGTCTTTGGTAGTTGGGGTGAGAATTATGCGGTGTAAACTCCCAGTTATGTTTTTGTCACGTGTGCTAGCGCTTAATATGAGACCCGGAAGATAATGACAGATCCATTGGATGCAGCAGTTCCAAAGATGATAAAGCCCAATCCAAGTCTTCTAAGGATTTTCATGAGTGAACAAAAATTCTGATGCCCTTGGGCATTCATCTTTTAATCTTAGAAGTACACCATATGAAGTGTGATTATCAGATTTTAATCCGGAGTCTCCAAATTTCCAAAGCGAATATCGTTGTTGCACACCATTGTTTGATCAGGAGCATGAATTATGGGAATCTATAGACTCTCTCTGGAATATGCAAAGTACCATTAACTTGAAATAAGATCGTTGTCATAACAAATGTCAGAAATATTAAATTTCAAATATATTTCCTACTGTTTTTCGATTCTGTTTCAAGTTTTTTGTTGGTTGTATGGCATATATGAACCAATCCAGGACTTAAATATATTACCCTTTTCTCAGGTTGGTTTTCAGGTATTATTATCCTCTTCTTGTTTCTTTACGAATAATATGTCTATTAGATGAAAATATAGAAGATGAATCTTCAATTCCCATTTGATATATTGGGATTTAATTTTTCTTTTTCTTTCCATGTAAAAATCAAATAATCCTAAGATTAGGAATGAGAGGGAGAGGGATATTTTGCACCAGGTTGAACTCGTTAACAGACTCTACTTCTGGTTGGAATATTATTGTTGTGGTCAAAATCTGCCACAACGTTGACCCGGGAAGGTTGTCTCTCGAACTTCAGAACCTGGGAGGTTGAAGAACTTGCAAGAGAAGAACAACTTCGGAGTGCGGGGGTGAGAGGCCCCGCGTTAGCACTCCGATGCTTAAGTTAGTGATGTTCTTAAGTAGATTGAGGAATCTAGAGAGAGTATTCTTCTTCAGGTATAGAGTTTGGAGTTTTCCATATGGACAAAAGGTGAGAAGGTACTCTGTATTTATAGGCGTAGAGAATGCCACGTCATCAACTCCTGTACCCGGGTCGGGTCCGCAAATATCGGATCAGCTGTCTATTGACGCTGAGTCATCAGTCAAAAGGTCAAACCTCATGACTTGGTCAAAGATCACCCAGCGGGCATTGCGGAGTGCTAATAGGGTGACGTTCATCACTCCCCTATTCAATATATGCTCAACAATTGCCCCCCAGGCGTGAGGGGGGTTATAAAGTGACCGCGTGAACGGCTTATCCTACCGTCAGCGAGGGACGAGCTTGGGAGGGCTTTTCCCTACGACGACCGTCAACAATACAACTCTTCCTGAATATGCTGCTGTTTTCGTTTATTTGGAATTTCAAAAAATTTTTGAAATTTGAATTTCGAGTTTTTGAATTTTTGAATTCGGATTTTTTGGAATTCGAGCGGGATTTTGATTTTTGGACACGTGTCAGGATCTTGATTACGTGGCTCGTTCTTGGCCGGACGATGAAAACGGTTTGACTTCATCATTTACTGAGGCTGAGGCTATAAATAGCCGGCTCTTCTCCCCCTTGTCATTTTTTCATCTTCTGAAACTTCTCGTGCAGCACTGTTCTTGTTTTAGTCTTCTTCTTCTTTTTCTTTTTTGTGGTTTCGATTAACGCCTATCAGTAAGTTCCTTCCAACAATTTCTGTATTGCCGTTATGCGATTTCATCTGTTATCTCCTTGTATCCGTCATTATTTTATGGATTCCGGCTAATCTTGGGTTTTCTGGGATTTTCTTATCGTTTGCCTGCTTTTTTGTAGATATTTCGGCTCTTGATCTCATTTGATCTCCTGTCTTCTCTTACTCGTCCGTCGACGTTCGTCCATCACGGATAATTTGGGTAGCTCCGAAACGCCAATTGAGATTTCCGATACGGTCGACCTTGCCAAGGCTTACGGCGAGCTCTCTGATGACTCCGATATCGAACTTTTTGAGAGTTTAGGTCTTCCACTGCGGAGGATTCCTCCCCCGATCGGTAAGGTTTTTCTAGGATCCATTTAGTTAGGTTTTTGTTTATGTCTTCAATAGAAGATTCTCAGAAATATCTCAGGGACGCCGAGCATGGGGATCAGTTTTGCACCGGGAGACGACCAACGTAGTGATAAAGAAAGCAGTTCGTCGGAGGTCCCTTTGGTCAGGAAAAGGAAAACAGCTGAAATCGGGGAGGTATCTAGTGTCTTGAGAGTCGAACGTCAAGAGGCAAATGATCCGACCTTTTCTAGTTTGTCACCACTTCCTCCTCTGCGCTCGTCATACTCAGTCAGCATGGGGGAATTGGGACCGACTGGCCCTTCTATTGAAGGTGTTGCCGAGCCCTCGTCCTCAGCAACCGAGGTTGCTCACTCTCCGGCATCGAACGTCGAACGAGAGTTCCAGGGTTGAGTCTGGGAGTTTAGCTACTTCATCCGATTCGGTAGAGAAGGACTGGTTACAAAGATACAATGATGAGGTCGACGGTGCGTTCTCAGCCGCTAATCAAGTTGTTTCCAAGTATGTGAAAGGAGTTGATAGTGCGTCCATTAAGGCAGTGAAGGCGCATGCTAGTAGAGTTGGATTGGGCCCTGTTACTAGTTTGAAATTCTGCCACCCGACTGAAGACGACCGTCTCTACAACATTCGTCAGAACGGTAGAAGGGTATTTTTTACGAGGGTGATGTTTGAATGTGGTTTCAGGCTACCGGGACACCCCTTCGTTCATGAGGTGTTACGCTATTATGATGTCGCAGCATCCCAGATAACGTCGAACGCATGGATTCTCATCATGTGCTATGTTGTAAGTTGCATTTATAAGGGTTGGAGGCCTAGCCTGAAGTTCTTCCGCCATGAATTCCGGGTTTCCAACAATGGTGGATTCATTAGTTTCAATCGGAGTAAAGGGAAGACGTTCTTCGAGACTCCGTCCAGCTGGCGTGACTAGAAAGTTGAATTTTTTGGGATTCAGATTAGGAAAGGAATGAAGTGGCCAATAAGGACGAGATGGTCTAATATTCAAAGCAAATCTTATAACATTGCGAAGTATGAGTTGGGCCCGAAAAATCAGGAATAACTGAGGTATTTTAGCTCTCAGACTCTTCACTGGAAGGAGATTCTTCATGTCGCTCGTCTCATTCTTTGCGGAATTAGTCCTTTTCCTTACCAAATGATAGATATAGATGACAGTGAACTGGAGGTGGGCGTTTGGCAACCTTTGGTGTTTAAACGCAAGAATTTTGTTGAGGGTCAAGAGGTGGAGGTTGTGGACTCAACGGTTATTGTCAATGCCTTAGGCGAAAGTGGGAGAGAGTTCATGCTTGACGATGTTGAGTTTGAAGAGTGGACGTACGTCGCCCCCAGGTTTGAGAGGAAAGAGTGGTTTGAAGGTCCTCTCACACCTAACGTTGTTCGACCCAGGGACCTGGCAATCATGGTAGAGGAAAGGGTTTAATGACCCTAAACGCTTTGGCTGAGGCACAAGGTCGTCCTGGTCTCCCTGTGTCGGTTCTGATGTCGGAGATTGAGAGTCCTTATGGTGTTTAACTTGTCTTGTCTTTTCCATTATTCTTGACCTGACGTTCGCTTACCTTCACTAGTGACTAACAGATTTTTTGGTGATTCTCCCTTAGGTAACTTAAATAAGGATCTTGAAGAGATGAGTTCGCTTCTTTAGCTGAGAGGTGGGCTAAGCAAAATGCTCGCTGCGCTGGAATCAGTCCTTCGACCGTTCCCGTTCCGGTTCCTGCGACGACCGTTGGTGAGAGCGCGAAAGCTATGCCCGTCGGAGCTAATTCCTTGCAACTGGCTCAAGTTCGTCCTCTAAGCTCCCACCCCGCTCCCAAAACTTCGCCTGCGGTGGGATCAAGTTCTCGCCTTCCTTTCGATTCTGAGTTTCCCTCATTCCTTTCTGGAATTTTTTCTAGCGGAGGTTTCGCTGAGTGGTACAAGAACGATTGTGAGAGGGAAACTACCCCCCGGTTTATTGATCTGATGGCCGCGTTCTTTTCTTATGGCCTCAATCATGCCGATATCAATGACTTTAGGGTTGTCCGGGATGCCGCTCCCGTCGAACGTGCTGCTCTGATGGTGGGCGCGGCGATTCAGGTTTTTTTTTTTTTTTTTTTTTTTTTTTTTTTTTTTTTTTTTTTTACCGCCGTTCGTTTATAGTTATTCCTGATGTTAATTTGATTGGAGACCTCTGACGTACTGTGTAGAATCTTGTTGTGGCACGAGGAAATTTCGCTGCCATCGAGAAGGAAATCTCTGAGTGGGTTCCTCAGGTGGCTAAGTATATTTTTGACAGGTTGCCTGGCGCCCCCTTAGTTTGTCATCAGAAGGAACAGGACCAATCAAAAACTATGATTTTGGAGAAGGATGCTCAGTTAAAAGCTTTTAGCGAGGATTTGTCTCGCAACATGAAGGCCCTAAAGGATGTTAAGCTTGAGCTTCAAGACGAGAAAGATAGGGTGTAGTGAAGGAATAAGGCTATCATGGACGAACGGGAGGCCTTCGTGAAGGAGAAAACATCCTGGGCGAAAGAGAAAACTGCTCTTCAGGTACTACGATCGTCCTCAGTTGTTTCATGCTCTCTTACATTCGTCGTCATTGCCTTGCTCTTAGATTGATGGTCATTTACAGGTGGAGAACAACAGGCTTAAGGCGCAGATCGAGTTGTGTTTAGAGCAGACGGCTGCTCACATGAACTCCGCTCGTGACTCCGTTATTTAGTTGATTGAGGAGAGCATCCGAATCTTGACATCTCTGGCATCAACTTTGAGAGCGATGAACTTTCGCCTGCTATCCTGTTGACCCTATCATTAACAAGACGCTTGAGATGTTTATCCAAGAGCAAAAGATCGATCTTCAGATGGGAGTCACTGACGCTCAGCGCTTCGCCCCGATTGGGACCCCTCCTCACACAGGCGATGCCCAAGGTTCCACAGGCGAGGACAACCAGCCAGAGTAGGTGCCAAGCAAGCGTCAGAAGAAGAAGTGAATCTCAGCCCTTTGGCTTGATTGTGTTCCTCGTGATGTTGGTTCTTAGGAAGCTTTTCTGATAGTACTTTATATTTGGGTTTGTAATGATTTAAATTCTTAATTCCTTCTCTCTTTCTTCTTTGGATATTTTGCAAAATGGACGTCTGAGCTGTTTCCGGGCAGCTCTTACTTTAATCGCTTGTGGCGACCATTATTACCTTTTGGTGTGTATGATTCATATGATTCATTTTTCATGACATACTTGCTTTCTGATGATGATCTTCAGATTTTTTATGATTCAACAGAGATGATCGTCTTATTGAAATTTTCGATTCAAGGATCGTTTAAGTTTACGTAAGACGGTCTCAAAGGAAACGGTCGTCTTATTGAATTTTAACGATTCAAATGATCGTTTCAAATATATAAAACGGTCTCAATGGAGACGAACATCTTACTGAAATTTACGATTCAAGGATCGTTTTTAAGTATATAAAACGGTCTCAAAGGAGACGGTCGTCTTATTGAAATTTACGATTCAAGGATCGTTTTAAGTTTATATAAAACGGTCTCAAAGGAGACGGACGTCTTATTGAAATTTACGATTCAAGGATCGTTTTTAGTTTATATAAAACGGTCTCAAAGGAGACGGATGTCTTATTGAAATTTACGATTCAAGGATCGTTTTTAAGTATATAAAACGGTCCCAAAGGAGACGGACGTCTTATTGAGATTTACGATTCAAGGATCGTTTTAAGTTTATATAAAACGGTCTCAAAGGAGACGAACACATCAACGTTTGGACTTGGAATTTTCATTAACTTCTCACCATAGATGGAGTTTGGGGAAATAGAACTTAAATCTCGTTCGTTGTTGTTACATCCGTAATATATTCTTAAAACAAATAACTACTAAATATATTTCTTTAGGTGGATAGCATTCCATGTCCTAGGGATTTCCTTGTTGGCCATATCTTTCAGTTTGTAAGCCCCTCTTCCTAGAACTTTGACAATCTGGTACGGTCCTTCCCAGCTGGGTGACAATTTCTTTCTCTCCGAAGCCGGCCTACTGGCTTGACAGTTCCTTAGAACCAAATCGCCAACTTGGAACTGCCTGTGACGGACATTCTGGTTGTAGTATTTACTAGCCTGCATAGATCTGTTGGCTTGCCTAATTTGGGAATCCAATCGAACTTCCTCAAGGAGTCTAAATTCGTTCTCAGTTCATCCTCATTCGTGTCCTGGGAGTAATGAGCAGTTCTGAAGGTGTGGACTGTCATTTCTACTGGGATAACTGCCTCTGTCCCATATACTAGATTATAAGGTGTCTCTCCTGTCCCTGTATGGCTTGTAGTTCGTATTCCCCACAAGACTCTCGGGAGTATCTCGACCCATTTTCCTTTTACGTCATCTAACTTTTTCTTCATTCCAGCCAATATTTTTCCATTCATCGACTCCACTTGCCCATTCGTCTGGGGATGGACTACAGAGCTGGCCACTAACTTTGCCCCATTTTGATCGCAAAAGTTTTTTACATGCTTAGCTTGAAGATGTAGACCATTGTCTGACACAATGACATTGGGTACTCCGAAGCGGCATAAGATGTTCTGCCATAAGAACTTTTCAACTGAAAAACGAGTGATACTAGCCAGCGGTTCTGCTTCTACCCACTTGGTGAAGTAATCACAAGCGACAATAGCGAATTTTCTTCTCCTAGTGGCCATTGGGAGTGGGCCAACTAAATCCAATCCCCACATTGCGAATGGCCATGGGGCTGCTATGACGTTCAGTTCCTCTGCAGGGGCTCTTGGTACTTTAGCAAATTTCTGACATTGTTCGCATCTTTTTACCAGATCTGCTGCGTCACTCTTCATTGTAGGCCAATAATACCCTTGTCTCAAGACCTTCCTAGCGAGTGCTCTGCCCCCCATATAATGTCCACAGGCCCCTTGATGGATGCCCATTAGGACCTTTTGTGCCTCCATGGGGCCCAAGCATCGGAGAAGAGGTTGCGAGTAAGATTTCTTATACAAGACTCCGTCTAACAAAATGTATCTCGAATATCGTCTTTGTAAAGTTATGGTACTCTTTTGACTCAAGGGTGGACTAGTCTCTTTCAAGAAGTCCTATATGTCGTCTTTCCAGCAAGGCTCTTCATCTTCAATAGCGAGTATTTGCGGCTCCTGTACTGATGGCTTGGCCATGTATTCCAAGAAGATTGTGCCTTGAGCTGCTGCTGTATTTGCTGAGGCTAGTTTGGAGAGTACGTCTGCCCTTCTGGTTTGCTCTCTAGGTATTTTTTCGATCGTCACTTCAACAATTTTGGCCCACATTTTTTGAACTCTTTGATGACATGCAACTAGATTTAGTTCCTTGACCTCGAACCTCCCTAGCACCTGCTCGGCGACCACTTGGGAATCAGTGAAGGCCTTCAGCTTTTGTCACCTTCATGCGATCTGCCATTTCTAGCCCTGTCAAAATAGCTTCATATTCTGCTGCGATATTAGAGAGAGGATAGCCGAACGTCATGCAATATTGGAATTCCTGCCCGTCTGGAGAGATTAACAATATCCCAGCTCCTGCTCCTTTTTGCACCGCTAATGCATCCACAAAGAGTTGCCAGAGTCCCTCTGTAGGAAGAGGTTGGGTTGCAGGTTGAGATGTTGACGGTCAGATCGGGTTCGAAGCCTCGCCCTATATGGCCTTCCCTTTTTGCTTGTCCGTTGCTACTGGAGCATTCTTCCTGGGACGTTCTTCGGGGAATGTACATTCAGCCACAAAATCGGCCAGAGTTTGAGCCTTGATTGTTTTCCTGGGTTGGTATTTTATACCAAACTCGCTGAGCTCTACATTCCACTTGAGAAGTCGCCCTGAGAGATCTACCTTCTGCAGGACGTCCATCAGTGGCTGGTCCGTAAGCACTATGATTTTGTGCGAGTGAAAGTATTGTCTCAATCTTCTAGAAGCTACTACAAGTGCGAAGGCCAACTTCTCAATTCTAGAGTAGTTGATCTCTCCCCCCTGCAATATTCTGCTGACATAGTAGATCGGCGCTTGTCCCTTATCCGTTTCCTTGACAAGGACCGCGGCCACCATTTCTAAAGCTGCTGCTAGGTACATATAAAGGGTCTCTCCCTCATTGGGTCTAGTGAGCAGAGGAGGCGAGTTGATGTAGATCTTTAGTTGTTCGAATGCCACTTGACATTCGGGTGTCCAAGTGAATCTCGATCTGGTTCTTAACAGCTTAAAGAACGGCAGGCAATTGTCTGCCGATTTTGAGACGAACCTATTGAGTGCTGCCACCTGTCCTGTTGTTAAAGGTCAAATTGGGGATAGCCAAGCCCATTTAAACACAAAAATCCCAATATTTTTACCATAGCCAAAAATACTAGAAATAACATATTTTCCCTATTTTTCACAAAATACCCACATTCATAAACCTTGATAGAAACCCATCACATTGGTGTTGGGCCATCACACACATATAAAAAAGAGCCCAATACAACACATACATTAAAGGCCCAAATGAAGCCCATGTTTCTCAAGTGGCCCAAAGAATCACACCCGAAGCTTACTAAACCGGCACGTGAACACAAGTCTTCCCCGTGGCAGAAAAGTCTTCATCACCACACGGCAGCAGAGGCATCTGCAGCGCCACTCAGGGAAGCTTGCCACAGGGAAGATGCCGAGAAGGGAATATTGCCAAAGGGAGTAATATATACTGATAACAAATTATTTTCATATTTAATCACGGCATTAAAGACTAATTACCGCAATAAAATACACTAATTATTTCTAATTCACAGAACACACAACGTGGACCACGGCGGGAAAACACTTTGAAGATGTGGCTTGGAGGCATGTGAAGATGGGAATCTGCCAAGGGCTTATTTTTGGAAAAGACAACTTGCTTGGGAGTTGTTTTCATCTTCATAGATAAGGTCATGGTAAGAAAGGGAAAGAATTCGCAGCGGTTGACTTGCTGCAAGGAATCTCAGGATGAAATCGACCTCGCACTCAAAAAGGAAAAATAATTCAAAAATGAGAAAAGTATATTTACGTATAAACTCGATTTGGAAGATGCTGTGGCAGAGAGAATCATGCCATGAAGGGTTCCATACCGCAATGAGGGGCCTATAAATAATCATGTAGCAGACTTCATCTTCAACGATACACACACAGAGAGCTTCATCTCATGCAGCAAAATACTTCCAAATTTCTTTCCTTTGATTTCTTTCCCTTTTAAAGTGGTTCCCACCTTCTTTCTTCAAGCCTATTCTTCAAAGTGTAATCTCATTCATTTAAAGCCAATAAAACTGCATTTTTTTCCTTCAATCATGAATTTGAGCTAATGCTCTGTTTGTAGAACCAAAAAACAGGGGAAAACAGAGCCTGCGCTTTCTCCCCCAAAAGGCAAGCTCCGCGACAAGCACTCCTCCATAGCAGTAACCTTGACGCTGCAACTTTGTTCCTTTGTAACTTGCTGCAGAAATTATTTTCTTCTCTATTTTTCCTCTAAAAACTATAGTCTATGTTTTTCTCCTTGAAATCTTGGTTTTGCGGTACACCACCATACGCTGTAGTCGGTCATAGCCGCCGCACTTATCTACCCCAGAATACTTCAGCCGGGTCATGATTTATTCCTGCCGTACTACCAACTGCCATAACTGATTTTCCACAAGTTTTGACGAACAAGTGTCCTCACTTCATTTTCCTCTCAAACCTTATTTTCGCTTGAAAAAAGGGGTCGGCCCAAACCCTTTGGAGCCAAGACTAGTTAGCCCATATTTGCCGCACAAAAAGCTCCCCACATTTTCTGGCGACTCCACTGGGGAGCCGGCAGAATACTGAAAGAGGAAAAATTTCGCGATGAGCAGCAATTCGCTTGGGAAGTCAGAACGTGCATGCAGAATCCGTCGATGTCCATGACGAACATGCTAGTCTTCTGCCGAACATAATCAGCAAAACTCGGTACCCGAGACGGCAGAACACCCGAATCCTACGGTGGTGATAGTGAAACTTGCCAACGGAATTTACTAGAGCCAATTGCTCATGTTAGCTGCAGTAGTTGTATGGTCATTAAAGAGGCGCGGCTGCAAAACCCTAGCCCGCCGTCAAAGCCAACAACAAGCGACAACCAAGGTGCCAGCCATGGTGTTCATGGCAAGAATCGGCGTGCGGCTTCAGCCCAAGCCAAGCTGTGCAACAACAACGGAGATTCAAAGCAGCGGCGTCCCAACAAAAAAAATAAAAAATAAAAAGAAATTTTGCGGAAACCCTAGCCCACCGCCGATGGGCTCAGGACGGGCAATCGAGGCCACCGCAGCAAGCAGCCGTGACAGCGACTCAACCCCAAGCTGTGCAACAGCAACGGTAGGGAGACCAGCGATGGTGCTCCAACAGCGAGAAAAGAAAAAAAAACAGCAAAAAAAAGGGAGATGAAGGGAATAAGGGAAATACGCCTACGGGAGATGAGGAGTTCATTTTTTTTTAAAAAAGAAAAGAAAAGAAAAGAAAAGAAAAGAGAGAACAAGCAGTGGCCGCGACATAATATATCAAAAAAAAGCTTTGGAAGCCGCGGCACAATATTCAAAAAAAAAGTTGTCTTACCGCACTGGAGAGGCGCCTAGTGGGATAGACACGGCAATGAAGCATGTGCATATGAGATGTGGCATCAGAAGCTCATGGCATCAGACATGAGATGCGGCGCAACACAACACAATGAGATGCGGCACACAACTTACCGTACGTGCTAGCACCCAATGCCAAAAGCTGCTGCGGCAAGCCATTGCAGCAACTCCAAACTGCCAAAACCCTGCACCTAGCCAAAATTACCACAATTTCCGCAACTAGTCAAAGATGCCACAGCAACCCAAAAATTGCAAAATTGCTGCAAGTACCCAAAATTCCAAAATTTTCCGCAACTAACCAGAATTGCAAGAGCCCGCAACAAAACAAATTCCCAACTTGTCAGACGTGTTTTTCTTTAAAAAAAAAAACATCGCAACTTGCCACCTTGCAGTTGCATTCAAATCAATATTCCATCACAAAGCAAGGTTTATGGCAGAATCAAATGATGCATGAACCTTCAAGGAACTTGGCATTGCAGCAGGGGAAGCTTAATTTTGCACTTTTGAAAATTAAAGCTCCTTCATCATTCAGCACAGGGGGCTATATTATCATCTTCAAATGAGATCCAACACTTGGGGGCTTCAAAGCACATGTCAAAATTGAAGAGCTCATTAACGACCATCAATGCAACACTTTACCGCAACACCCAATGGCTTATCTTTGTAAAGTCTTGTGGTTCAAGCCTCAAACCTCAGTTTCCATTCCCAAGTTGATCAAAACTCTTATATGGTTCTGATACATCATCACACAATGACCATGGCATGGACACCACATACAACACAGTTCATCATATGGTCCTCCTTCATATCGCGGTGGTAGCAAATACATCACCACTGGAAAAAAAAATTGCAGAGACACCACATACAACACAGTCTCTTATTTGGTTTTTATTATACTTTCACATTGCGGTTGTAGCTGAGGCAGTTCCCAAAATTGGCAGCCCTCCGCACAATCCTCAATACCGCTCTTAGGACATGAAATATTCACACACATCGTCCTGGCGGTACTCCACACAACACACTATAGGAGTGGCTCTCCTAGCTTATGGCAATTCCAACCAGCGGTGAGGTAGTTCCCACTACATGGCAAACCTCTCTGGTTTCTTGCACTGCTCTTCACACACAATTTGGCTCATCCCACAAAGCTCTCCATACTTTGAGCCATCTTACACACTTAACAAGTATCAAGATCAGACCTCGCCCATCTCGATCCTCTGATGCACTCACATTAACATATCCTGCAAAGGAAACCAACAATCTTGATTCTCTCACACACATGTACCTACTACGGCATAAAATGGCTAAAAACGTTCTTCAGCCATCATTACCACATTATTTCAAAAGCCACTCCATGAATCTTGTGGCAATAGCAAGAAGCAATCATCCTTAGCTTCAAGTCATCATCAAAGTGTTACAATAAAGAAGTATTAACTACACATGGCAAAATTCCTGTCAACAACTACTATGGCAGCAGAATGTTTGTAAAAGGCAATGCTCATGGCAAATAGAGTGCTCATGGCACAGAAGGTCTGGTACCTACAACACTAGTAGCTGCGACACATATGATGGAACCCCTCACAAATATGGGGTAATCAAGCACAAAGTAGATTGATCACTTGGAAAGCTCGATATCACAAAAGGAACTCAAGTTTTTGGCAAAAAAGTATGGCAGTCAAAGTGTCCTTCAAAGAAATTCATAAAACAAAAAGTGGAAAATCACCACCACCACAAATGGATACTTTTTCAACAATTTATATCGCTAGAATCTATGGTAGCCAACACAAAAACTCTATGACAGTGCTGACATCAAGGGAAGAAAATTTGTGGCATTCATCCAAGCATCTTCATACTTATAGCTTCTACAAGGAATGCATGGCATTTCCAAACCATGGTGGTCTATCAATTTCATTGGATGCATCATCATAGAAAAATCCAATCATCAAAATCGTCTGGTAGCAACAGAAAGTTGCGGCAGAGACAGAATTATGGCAAAAGCAAAACTCTTACAAAATCTTCTATGGCGATAGCTATCACAACAGTGCTATTAGCCATGACGATAATTCTACCTTGAAAGCACATTGCTTTTCAAAAATCAAAATGGTTGGATGCTTCTCACATCTATGGCAACATCCTACTCCTCAACACTGCCAACAATAATATTCTTGAATCCTGACGTCCTCAGCTCTTATGGTAGTACTACGTTAGATAATTGCATTTGCATCATCCCATTCATTAATCCAAAAAGGAGACAGCTTTAACATTGATCTCAACAAGTAAAATGACAATCAATTACCAATTCACAGTGCAATAATATTTTCAATCACAAGCAAACTTGAGGGACATGAACAATTAAAATGAAATAAGGCAAAAAGAAGAGCCGGTTTACCAAATTAAATCATGAGCCGTGGAAAGGGTTTGGAATTTGTCCTATTAGCCACCTCACCAAGTACCTGCAAACAAAAAAACAAAACTCAATGACACCTGCGCATAAAGCCAAAGAATTAAACTCTGTAAAAATGGACAAAATACAGATGGACAAAATAAAAGAAACTAAAGTCAGATTTTCACAGGCCGTAGGATGGAGAGATAATCCACGGCTAAAATCAAAACTTTGGAGGTTTATATACTTGATTTTTCTTCCAAATCAAGGGGCACGTTTTTCAAGAAAGGGAAGAGGCAGCTAGGGTTTGGAGGGGTTCGGTCTTCATTTTAAGAAGTTTTTTTTTCGAAGGCAACTAGGGTTCTGGCCTGGAGAGTTCATAGTTTCAGCAACCAAAAAAATATACCAAAAAAAAAGAGAGGAGTCTGGAGTGCTAGAAGGGGGGAACATTAGGGTTTTTTGGAGGAGAGTTTAGAGAAGGAAAGGAAGAGAAAGAGGGAGGAGGCAGGAAAAAAAAACAGAGATGAGGCACTGAGGATACGAAGGGGTTTCCCGGTGGTAGAGGGTTTGGGTTTCGGTTAAGGTTAGATGTTAAGATTCGTTCAATGATTAGATAAAGGAAAGGGAGGAGAAGAACATACTTTGAAATCTGAGGGACCCGACGGCGGGTTTGAGAGATCGGAGGGCCATAGTTTTCATTCGGGTTGGCTTAGATTCGTTAGGTTTTAGGCCGGTTTTCGGAGATTTGGTGATGGATTCGACTTCAGGGTGAGGAGAGGAAGAAATCTGGAAATTTTGAGTTCGATTGGCGGAGGAAGGTAACTCCGACGCGGTGGTTAACGGTGGCCCGGGAGCGGCGAAGATTTCCGATGAGGAGGTGGCGGCGCAGGATGAAACCAAGGAAGAAGATGAAGTCTGAATGAAAGGGTTAGGGTTTAGTATTTATTTTAACCCATCAGATCCGGTCCAAACCCGCTCCAGATCCGCAAGTTGACCCGGTCCGCGAAGCCCAATCCGGCTTTGTGTATAGTTCCTTGGGTTTTCCTTTTTTTTTTCCTTCTGTTGCACTTGGGCCTCACTTTGGATTTAAGTCATTAACTTTATATTTGGGCTTAGTCTAGTTTACATTAGTTTAATTTAAGGTTTAGCCTAATGTTAATTAGTTTTAGTAATTTAGCCTAATAAATTGGTATAAAAAATGAAATTTTAGAGCTAGTTTAATTTCATATTTTAGTTTAGTTTAATTGTTAATAGATTAATAAAAATTCAATAAAAAATGTAAAGGATAGTTAAGCATGTGCATCATATTTATTTCTTTTATAATTGTTGCAAGTATAATTCGTCATGTAGCTTCAAGAAAAATGATCCCGTGATGGGAAAGGAGGACGACTCATTCATGCGTGTCTGAGTTTGTTCGCCTTCTCCCGAGGCTTGGAAATTTCCAGAGGTCGTTTACCATTTATTGGGAGTTGGCCGAAGGTGTTCCTCGTATAATTGATGGGTAATTAATCTCAAATTAGAATTTCATGCATCATGTGTATCCATGAATTTAAGAGTCTAGTGTATCAATAAAATAAGAATTATTAAGGAAAATCTAAAAAATGAAAAGAAAGAAAACGGGGTCAGTTAGAAAATTGAAAAGGGTTATCATAGTGATTAAGTTCCAAAAAGTAAAAGGGGCAATCAGCAATTAAGTTCAATAAGGAAAAGTAATCAGTGATTAAGTTCAATAAGAAAGATGCAATCAGTAAAAGGTAAAATGGTAATCAGTAAAGAGTAAAGTGATAATTAGTAAAGAGTAATACAAATCAGTAAATCAGTAATTAAGTGAAAAGAAATTAATCTGAGTCAAGGTAATAGAAATCAGTAAATCAATAATTAAGTGAAAAGAAATTAATCAGAGTCAAAGTAATAGTAATCAGTAAATCAGTAATTAAGTAAAAAGAGATTAATCAGAGTCAAAGTAATAGTAATCAGTAAATCAGTAATTAAGTAAAAAGAGATTAATCAGAGTCAAAGTAGTAGTAATCAGTAAATCAGTAATTAAGTAAAAAGAGATTAATCAGAGTCAAGGTAATAGTAATCAGTAAATCGATAATTAAGAGTTAAAATGATCAGTAATTAAGAGTTGAGTGGTTAATTAGTAAATTGATGATCAAAAAGGGAGTAAAATTAGTAATCAGTAATTAAGAAAGGAAGCAAAAGGGACTAATAAGTAAGCTAAGAAGAGATTGATAATTAAAGTGGTAATTGAGATTCAAAGTAAGAGAGTAGAAGAATAGCATGCAATCAGTAAAAAGTAAAAAGGTATCTAAAAGGGTAAAATTGTAAATTAGTAATCAGTAAAAAGTAAGAAGGTAATCAACAAGAGTAAAATAGTAGTCAGTAAAAAGTAAATAGTAATCAGTAAGAGTAAAAAAAGTAATAAGTAAGAAGTAAAAGGAAATCAGTAAGAGTAAAAAGGTGATCAGTAAAGAGTAAAAAGCTAATCAGGAAGGAGTAAAAAGGTAATCAGTAAAAAGTAAAAAGGTAATCAGTAAAAATTAAAGGTAATTAGTGAAAAGTAAAATGGTAATTAGTGAAAAGTAAAATGGTAATTAGTAAAAAGTAAAGAGTAATCAGTAAAGAAAAATAGTAAAGAGTAATCAGTAAAGAGTAAAGAGTAAAGAGTAAAGAGTAAAAAGTAATTAGTAAAGAAAAAATAGTAAGGAGTGAGAAGAAATCAGTAAAATGGTAAAGGATAAAGAGTAATCAGTAAAGAAAAAATGGTAAAGAGTAAAATCTTAATCAGTAAAAAGTAATGGCAATCAGTAAAGAATACAATATTAAATAGTAATCAGTAAAGAGTAATCAGTAAAAGTGAATAAAAATGGTATTTAACAATTTAAGTTGAAAGAAAATAGTTGATATTCAATAATCCTTAAAAAAGAAAAGTAAAGTAAGGAAAGGGTAAAGAAGGATATCTAAACAAGGAAAATAAATAAAAGAAGAAAAGTCAGTTTTAAGAAAAGAAAAAGAAAAAAAAAAAGAAGAAAAGAGTCAAATGGCATGGATATACTTAAAGATAGAAACAACCAATGATAGAAACTCACAGTTAAATCTAGACTAGTCAGTGCCATCTTTGGACGGGCGTCGTGGGGGTGCTCATCCTTCCCCACGCGTACCCGACTCCCGAACCTTTAGAACTCTGGTTAAAAGACTGTTTATTAGGTTTAGTGTTACCTTCGCCAAGCTTAGGTTAACATTAGGCTTAATAATCTGATAGGTGGCTAATCACACCTAGGTTAAAAAAGATTAGTGGCGACTCCCTTTAGTTGTAAGTTCTTTAAGTTGTTAAACGGTAGGGTTCGGACCCCCCGGATCCGGACGTTGCGACAACCATCACACACATATAAAAAAGAGCCCAATACAACACATACATTAAAGGCCCAAATGAAGCCCATGTTTCTCAAGTGGCCCAAAGAATCACACCCGAAGCTTACTAAACCGGCACGTGAACACAAGTCTTCCCCGTGGCAGAAAAGTCTTCATCACCACACGGCAGCAGAGGCATCTGCAGCGCCACTCAGGGAAGCTAAAGATGCCGCAGGGAAGATGCCGAGAAGGGAATATTGCCAAAGGGAGTAATATATACTGAAAACAAATTATTTTCATATTTAATCACGGCATTAAAGCCTAATTACCGCAATAAAATACACTAATTATTTCTAATTCACAGAACACACAACGTGGACCACGGCGGGAAAACACTTTGAAGATGTGGCTTGGAGGCATGTGAAGATGAGAATCTACCAAGGGCTTATTTTTGGAAAAGACAACTTGCTTGGGAGTTGTTTTCATCTTCAAAGATAAGGTCATGGTAAGAAAGGGAAATAATCCGCAGCGGTTGACTTGCTGCAAGGAATCTCAAGATGAAATCGACCTCGCACTCAAAAAGGCAAAATGATTCAAAAATGAGAAAAGTATATTTACGTATAAGCTCGATTTGGAAGATGTTGTGGCAGAGAGAATCATGCCATTAAGGGTTCCGTACCGCAATGAGGGGCCTATAAATAATCACGTAGCAGACTTCATCTTCTACGATACACACACAGAGAGCTTCATCTCACGCAACAAAATACTTCCAAATTTCTTTCCTTTGATTTCTTTCCCTTTTAAAGTGGTTCTCACCTTCTTTCTTCAAGCCTATTCTTCAAAGTGTAATCCCATTCATTTAAAGCCAATAAAAATGCATTTTTTTTTCCTTCAATCATGAATTTGAGCTAATGCTCTGTTTGTAGAACCAAAAAACAGGGGAAAGCAGAGCTTGCGCTTTCTCCCCCTAAAGGCAAGCTTTGCGACAAGCACTCCTCCATAGCGGTAACCTTGACGCTGCAACTTTGTTCCTTTGTAACTTGCTGCGGAAATTATTTTCTCCTCTATTTTTCCTCTGAAAACCATAGTCTGTGCTTTTCTCCTCGAAATCTTGGTTTTGCGGTACACCACCATACGCCGTAGTCGGTCATAGCCGCCGTACTTATCTACCCCAAAATACTTCAGCCGCGTCATGATTTATTACTGCCGTACTACCAACTGCCATAACTGATTTTCCACAAGTTTTGACGAACAAGTGTCCTCACTTCATTTTCCTCTCAAACCCTATTTTCGATTGAAAAAAGGGGTCGGCCCAAACCCTTTGGAGCTGAGACTAGTTAGCCCATATTTGCCGCACAAAAACTCCCCACACATGTTAGGCTTTGGTTCTCCTTCACCGACCCAGGGGGTTTCATATTTAGGATAGCTTGCACCTTTTCAGGGTTTGCCTCTATTCCCCTATTGGAGACCATAAAACCTAAGAACTTCCCTGCTTCCACCCCGAAGGTACATTTTGTTGGGTTAAGTTTCATGTGGTAGGCTCTCAAGTAATCAAAACACTCGGATAGGTCATCGAAATGCTGTTGTATAGTTGAACTCTTCACTAGCATATCATCCACATAGACTTCCATAGATTTACCTATCATGTCTTTGAAGACCTTGTTAACCAGCCTCTAATAGGTTGCTCCAGCGTTCTTCAGCCCAAAAGGCATTACATTGTAACAGTAGAGCCCGTCTTCCGTCACAAAGGACGTCTTCTCTGAATCCCCTGGGTTCATGGGAATCTGATTATACCCAGAGAAGGCATCCATAAAACTTAAAAGTTTATTCCCAGATGATGCTTCTACAAGACGATCGATGAAGGGAAGTGGGAAACTATCCTTTGGGCAAGCTTTGTTTAGATTTGTGAAGTCCACACACATCCTCCATTTACCATTTGCCTTTTTGACCATAACGACGTTCGATACCCAATCTAGGTACTGCACCTCTCGAATGAAGTCTGCTTTCAAGAGCTTATCCACCTCCTCCCGTATAGCTGTAATCTTTTCAGGAGAAAAATGGCGTTTCTTTTGCTTAATAGGTTTAAATGCTGGATCGACGTTCAAGTGGTGACTCATGACCGTCGGATCTATGCCGGGCATCTCAGCTGCTGACCATGCAAAAACATCAACATTATCCTGGAGGAATTCTATTAAGTCTAGTTGTTCGCCAGGCCCTAACATAGAGCTTATTTGAGTAGTTCCATCCGGTATGTCCGTTCTTAAAGTGATTTTTACAGGTTTATCAACAGGTTCAGGTTTGGCTACTTCATTTTTTTGCATTAAGTGCATTCACCTGAAGACGTCCTTTTGAGCCTTCTTCTGTTGTAGGGGGATCCTCTCCGTTCGCCATGTCAACAGGGTCAGGGTAAAGATTTCACTGTCCGCTATTTCCATGGGTTCGGGGCCCTCCGTTGTAAGTTCCCTTAGGTCTGCGACCAGTGTGCAAATTTCCATATTGGTGGCCCTAGACGGATTTGAAGAATGAGCCTTCGCTTGTGTGCCTCTCATGACCTTTCCCATTTGAACCTTAGTTCGGTCGCGATTGGGCAGGCTTAAGGAGACCACATGGCACCTTCGTGCGATTCTGGATCTGTACGCATGTAGCCTATGCCAGTGGGAGTAGGGAACTTCACGGTTTGGTAGTATATTGCTTCCACCATTTGGCTCTCTTCATCAATGGCCTCCCAATGAGGGCATTGAAAGTAGATGGGAGGTCTACCACCACAAAAGTGTGCAGCAAGTTCAAGACATGGTCACCATCCCCTAAGTAGATCGTCAGATCCACCTTTCCCTTGGTTGGTATAGGTAAAAGATCAAAACCGTAAACTGGAGCCGTTGGTTTCAATCTGTCCTCTGTTAATCCATATTGCTTAAAAGTGTCATACATTAGGATGTCGACTGCGCTTCCAGAGTCGACCAAGATCCTTTCAGTGGTATAGTTTGCAATCATTGCTGTTACCACAATTGGGTCATTTCCCTCATTCTCGTAATCCCCAGCTTCATTACTGTCAAAAGTGATAGTCCAATCAGGTTTAATGTCCGTCGAAGTTGGCGGTCTTATCCCAGGGATAGGACTTGTCTCATATGGTTTTTCCTTTTGTTTTCAGTGGTCGCCCACTCTTCAGTTGCTTCAATTATGGTGTAAATATGCCCCTTTTCCTCGGGAAGCTTTACCGGATCTTTGGGGTATTCAAGACGATCATGAACACTCTGAGCTCGCCGCTCTTTATCCTTTCTGGGTGTCGGCTCCAATTTGATTTTGTCCTTCAAATATCCTCTACGGATGAGATCTTCTATCACATTTTTTAGGTGAGAGCATTCCTCAGTGCTGTGGCCCATACTTTGGTGAAATTCGCATTTTTTGCCCGACTGTCTCTGTCTCTAAGTGGGTTCCAAAGGAGCCGGCCATTTGACCTTCTCGGCTAGTGCCGAGTTCGAGATGGCGTGTAATATGGCTGCTCGAGAATCTACCAAAGGGGTGTAATTTTGGGATCCCTAGAACAATCATTGGAACTATGCTTTATACTTTTCCTGTCTTTATTATCTCTTTTCGGGGATCGTCTGCCTTCCCTTTGGGGACTTTTTGCGTTGTTCGTCGAAGTTCCGAACGATTTGCTAGGGTTCGACTCAGGTTGTAATCCGTCTCTATAAGCCATGGAGACGTCCGTCTCATGGTATACTTCAGCTCTGTCGAAGCAGTCTTTTAATTTCTTGGGTTGTCTTTCACTTAGAGAGTAACAGAGTTCCCTATGGCGAAGACCGTCTATGAAGATTTCTATAGCATTTTTGTCTACCAGATCATCCACTTGTATGTGTGCTTCACTAAACCTTTTCACATACTCCGTGAGACGTTCTCCATGTTGTTGCTTGATCGTTCTAAGATATCTGGTTGTCTTCCCCTTTTGAACTCGGCTGTTGAAACCTGCCTCAAACTTTAAAGCTAACTTTTCAAAGTTAGTGATTACTCCATTTTCCAGCTTATTAAACCACCGTTGAGCCACATCCTCCAATGTAAGAGGAAACAACCTGCACATTACTGCATCTGATGCTTCTTGTATTGACATGACCTCCCTGAAATGGCCTATGTGTTGTTTTGGGTCGCCGATACCATCGTACTTCTCCTTTGGGTGTTTTATGTGAGTTGGGACTTGCACCTGACGGATTACAAGGGAAAGAGGTGAAGGTTCCTTTGAAATTTCCTCCAAGGGACATAGGACGTCTTCCCTTTTCTTGGAGAGCTTCTTCAGTTGCTCCTTCACAATTTGTTCAATTTGGGCTTCACTCACGACTGACTTTGTCGCCTCCTTATGAGATCGGGCTTTCATTGGTTTCTTATCCCTTGGACTAGGCTTAGAGGAAGCTTTCTCTGAATGTCGTGTTTGTCGGTCGTTGTCACCATCTCTCCTGGACTTTGGTCTAACACGATCGTCAGCCTTGCTCTGGGTCTTGTCCTTTGGTGCCACACTTTCATCAACTCGTCCGTTATCCCTGCTTACTTCAATTACTGAGCGGATCCGCTTCCCTCCATCCTTCGTCCACACATTTGGAGGTGGGCATTGGCCTTGCCCGTCTAGCTGAGAATTCGGCTTTTGGTGCCAAGCCGCCTCAAGTGCGCCGACCCTTTCTTTTGCACCCTGGGCCTCTGCTAAGGCTGCCTTTTCCCTTTCCAGGACAGAGCGTTCTCTGGCGAGGGCTTCCATGGCTTGCTTCTCGGCCTGGAGCTTTTCGGCCCGCAGTTGAGTGATGAGGAGGTCACGTTTGTCCACAAGAGGGTTCATTTGGGGAAATGTGTCTTGCCCCAATGTCCTGCCTTCAAGCGGCATCCTGGTAACCCCCTAGGCTCAGAAGTTCCTACATGCTATTGACAACAGTTGAATCCACAGTCAACGGGATGGGTTGAGGCCTGTACGTCCCTGTCATAACATCAAATCTGAGCAACAGGTCCATGGCCCGTGCGGAGCTTGATGGTATCGGTGGTGGGGTGATGATCGGGTCGGTGAGTGGGGTAGACCGATCATTCGTTCCACTAGTTGGGTTTACATCCACATGTGACTCCTTCTGGAGTAAGTTGCTCGGGGTGTTCGGGAAAAGCTCAATGCTTCGTATCCTGAGCGGGTGACTTGGGGGAACCTTGTTCGTCTGCGCTACGTCGCTCGGTGAACTCATAGTGATTCGTCCAGGGTTCCCACAGACGGCGCCAAGATGTTGTGGTCAAAATCTGCCACAACGTTGACCAGGGAAAGTCGTCTCTCAAAACTCCAGAACCTAGGAGGTTGAAGAACCTGCAAGAGAGGAACAACTTCGGAGTGCGGGGGTGAGAGGCCCCGCGTTAGCACTCTGATGCCTAAGTCAGTGACGTTCTCAAGTAGATTGAGGATTCTAGAGAGAGTATTCTTCTTTAGGTATAGAGTTTGGAGTTTTCCATAAGGACAAAAGGTGAGAAGGTACTCTGTATTTATAGGCGTAGAGAATGCCACGTCATCAACTCCTGTACCCGAGTCGGGTCCGCAAATATCGGATCTGCTGTCTATTGACGCTGAGTCATCAGTCAAAAGGTCAAACCTCATGACTTGGTCAAAGATCACCCAGCGGGCGTTGCGGAGTGCTAATAGGGTGACATTCGTCACTCCCCTATTCAATATATGCTCAACAATTGCCCCCCAAGCGTGAGGGGGTTATAAAGTGACGGAGCGAACGGCTTATCCTACCGTCAGCAAGGAACGGGCTTCGGAGGGCTTTTCCCTGCGACGACCGTCAGCAATAGAACTCTTCCTGAATATGCTGCTGTTTTCGTTTATTTGGAATTTCAAAAGATTTTTGAAATGTGAATTTCGAATTTTTGAATTTTTGAATTCGGATCTTTTGGAATTTGAACTGGATTTCGATTTTTGGACACGTGTCAGGATCTTGATTACGTGGCCCGTTCTTAGCCGGACGATCAAAACGGTTTGACTTCATCATTTACTGAGGCTGAGGCTATAAATAGCCGGCTCTTCTCTCCCTTGTCATTTTTTCATCTTCTGAAACTTCTCGCCTGCGCTGTTCTTGTTTTAGTCTTCTTCTTCTTTTATCTTTTTTGTGGTTTCGATAAACGCCTATCAGTAAGTTCCTTCCAACAATTTCTGTATTGTCGTTATGCGATTTCATCTGTTATCTCCTTGTATCCGTCATTATTTTAAGGATTCAGGCTAATCTTGGGTTTTCTGGGATTTTCTTATCGTTTGCCTGCTTTTTTGTAGATATTTCGGTTCTTGATCTCATTTGATCTCCTGTCTTCTCTTACTCGTCTGTCGACGTTCGTCCATCACGGATAATTTGGGTAGCACCGAAACGCCAATTGAGATTTTCGATACGGTCGACGTTGCCAAGGCTTACGGCGAGCTCTTTGACGACTCCTATATCGAACTTTTTGAGAGTTTAGGTCTTCCACTGCGAAGGATTCCTCCCCCGATCGGTAAGGTATTTTTAGGATCCATTTAGTTAGGTTTTTGTTTGTGTCTTCAATAGAAGATTCTCAGAATATATCCGGAACGCCGAGCATGGGGATCAGTTCTGCACAGGGAGACGACCAACGTAGTGATAAAGAAAGCAGTTCGTCGGAGGTCCCTTTGGTCAGGAAAAGGAAAACAGCTGAAATCGGGGAGGTATCTAGTGTCTTGAGAGTCGAACGTCAAGAGGCAAATGATCCGACCTTTTCTAGTTTGTCACCACTTCCTCCTCCACGCTCGTCATACTCAGTCAGCATGGGGGAATTGGGACTGATTGGCCCTTCTATTGGAGGTGTTGTCGAGCCCTCGTCCTTAGCAACCGAGTGACCGGTCGTTGATCAAATCACAAGATAAATCCCCAGAAACCAATAACAAATAGCTAGGGCAAGTAGGGGTCGAATCCACAGGGAAGGTATGATCGAATCAAAGGTAATCTTACAAAAGAAAATCTAACCTAAAAGAGATTTTTATGGGTTTTTGAAAATAGATTAATTAAACTAGAAAACAATTAAAAGAGATCTAAACTAAAGATTTAAAAGAGAGAGTTTGAGAAAAACAATGAGTAAAAACAAACTTCTTCTCCTTTAGGTAATTATTTTGATCAAGTGAATCATGGATCATAGACACTAAACATAAATTTTGCTTAAATTGCAATCAATTAAGAATCATAAATTACCCCAAATCGGTATATAGCCTAAGACGTACACATCAACTTTCATTGAAACAAAGTAATCCTCTTAATATCTTAAACAACTCCATTTGAATAATTGGTATAGGAGAGGAATACTCGACCCTCCAACATGCTAAGAAGAATTAACTTGCTACTAGCTAAATTAATCTCTATTGTTCCTAATCAAACATTCACCCTGTGAAGAATCATAGGACAAGCATTAATATTTACTTTTCCACATGCATGATAAATCAATTCCAAACTTGCCTACATCAATTTCCATCTCGGCATAAAGATTTCAACAAGGTTTTGATATCGCATTGAACCTAGGACTCCTAGAATTACAATTGTTACTTGGACCAACTTTAGCTTGACTCAAGCTACTTGAATCTAACTATAGCATTCATAAATCTCAAGATATGTTGCGCACCAAATCAATCAAAGTATGAACACATAAGATGAAGCATAGAGATAAGAAACGTATTCAAACGGAAAAAACTCAAATTATTAAGAACAAAAGTCTCACCATAGATTCATTGATCAAAAGTACCTAAGGAAAATAAGTATAAAAGGTTTAGCTACTCATGGATTGCAAGCAATCCATGAGAGACTTACAGAGCTAGAGGTGGGCGGCTGCCTCCTCTCCAAATCGCAAATAACAAGAGTTAGGGTTGAGAAAAGAAGGTTACTAGGGTTTTAGGCTTAAGAGGGTATTTATAGAGGGTGGCTTAGGGTTAATTTAGAGTTAAACAAACCCTAAGGACGTGCTGGGCTGCTCTCCAAGTCTTCAAGCTAGTCCAAATAAGAATTTGGGCTCAATTGGATCAATCCCGCAAAACAGGCCCAAGATAGTTTCTGTCCGCTGACTTCAGGGACATTTTCGTCCATGAAAACGTTCGAACTGGGCTTCGACCAAAACACGAAAGTTGTAGATCTTGGAGTTAGCTTTCCAACGGCTACTCATTTGCTTCAAACAAAGCTCTGAATCAATAGTTATGGCCAAAATACAGAAGGGTCGCCAAATCTAGAAACAAGTGAAGAGACTTCAAGGTGAAGACACGCATGGCTGCTGGGTAGCGCGCGCGCGGCATGACCCCCGACTCCCCCTGGGCGCCCATGTCGCAGTCTTGAGCGCCCAGGGCGTTGGTCTCAGGCCCCAGGTCTCCTGCGCCCATGCTGGTGCTGGTGGCATGTCTCGATTAGCGTTGGGCGCCCATGTGGCAAGCTTGGCACCCCATGTGGTTTGCCTCACGCCCCATGTACTCCAATGCTATGACGCCTCTTGACATATCTTCTTGTCTTGAAATTCAACTTTGCTCCTTTGCTTCAAACTCTTGAAAATCAATCTTCTGATGATAAAATTGACTCTTCAAGCTCTTCAATCACGATCATATTGGCTCCATTCTTCATCCAAATTGTCCTTGGAAAATATTTGTGTGAATAATCATCCAAAAAGGCTCCAAAAAGGTACAAAATTGGTGATTTTGCACTTTTCTTCACTTTAGCACCTATAAACACAAATATACCAAATATAAGGCATAATCAAGCATAAAATACCCAAAAAGCATAGGAAAATGACCATAAAAAGATGCATAATTTTGGTCTGATCATATTTCCCCCACACTTAAGCTTTGCTAGTCCCTAGCAAACTAAGGTTAGTCCTAAGTAAACAAAAAAATGTTAGTCCTAAACTAAACAACATACTGATTCCACTTTCGTAGGTGTACGACGGCACTTAGCTCGTGACGCAAGCCTTTAAACCTCTATACGCCTATAAAGGAGGAGTTATAGTCTCCTGAGGGTTTACTTAACTAGAACGATACCCACAAACATTATGTAACATTAACTAAAGACATCAAACTTTGGAAAACAAAGTACTTCTAATAAATTAAGAATTTAATCTACATTTTCTAGTCAAATGCAATACAAGTTAGTAAAAATACAAAGACCATAAGATTCAAATTAGCTATGCACAAAATCACTCCAATCAATAATGTAGTTTCAAAGATCAACATACCTTGGATGAATTTGACAAGGAAAACTTACCATAGGCTTGTATTTACATCTATTTCCAAAGAGAAAGCAATATCATGGATATTAATCAAAGATTAGAATGGGCTAAAAAGGACGGCTTATTTTTAAGAAAGCAAGGTTACTAACCTTAGAAATGTTCATGATTTGGGGCTACTAGCTCCCTTTATTTTGAGGTTACTAATACTCTTTTTTTTTCCAAGGGTTACTAACTCCTTTTGTTAAAGAAAAGAGTGACAATAATGGATTAATTAATTAATTAATTTTTTTAGCAAGAAAATATCTCTTCTCCTCTTTTCATGAAAACACTTCTTTTAAAAGATTTTAGCTACCCTTCATACTCCCACACTTAGTCTTTGACATATCCATGACATACTTCTATAAATGTACACAAGATTCAACACAAGTTCTAGAAGTAATGCACTTGTCAAACCATTTTTGGGAATGAAAAACTTTATTAATTACACTTCTTAATCAAAGAATGAGGTTATACATAAGAAAATTTGAAAAATATTTTCAATGTATCCAAACTAAATTAATATTACAAAAGACTATAATCATGGAAATTAAATCAAAATTTAATTAATAGCACAATATTTCTATTAAGTTTTGATTTTCTTCAAATTTTGAAAAATTTGTCTCTAATCAATAAGATAGAAAAGAAAAATAGGATCTTTCAAATAAACTACTTCTTCCCCCCACACTTAAAAGACACATTGTCCTCAATGTGTGTTGTGCTAGTATTTTGACAAAAAATTTCAAAACATGTTGTTTTGGATACTTTTGGAAAAATGAAGTGTCCAAGTAAGACTCGAGTTAGAAAGAAAGTGTCGACCCAATCTAATAAATCAAGCAAACTTACAACTAGAAATAAATCACAATAAGTGGGGCAATCCAATTAATTAAACACATGCAAGAATTAATTCACCAAGAAAGTCGAAACTCAACCTAAGCAAATTAATCAAACATAGTATCAATCATAGCATCCAAACACACAAGTCTTACATAAGATCCAAATAGAACAAATACAAATACAAATACAAATGTATGCAATGTCATGATAAAAATGCAAAATATAAAAGAATTCATAACATATGACATCCTAAGGATAAGAATCAATGGCCTCTCCTTGGCCTCCTTTGGCCCATGGAATCACGTATGGTGTCCTCCATTCGCTCCATTGAAGCTCTCATTTCACTCCTATGTTGCCTCATCTCTCGAACCATGAGTTGTTGAAATTCTCTCATAGGAAGCTCTTGGAAATTTTCTTCATCAACTTCCAAGGATGGTTGTCTTGTCCCTTGTGATTGTTCAAGTCCTTGTGCATAAGTCCTTCTTTGCACATTGTACCAATGTACCTCATTGGCAACAACTCTCCTCCTTAAACCCAAATGACTTAAACAATTCACATCAATGACATTGTCTTCATTGTTGAAGCAATACTCACCATCGACTTCAATTTCTTCATTAACCAAAATCTTGCTAATCAACAATGGGAAAACAAATGCCTTATCTTCATGTGAAGAATGAACCACTTCCCACATCCTTGAGAGTAACAACCTAGCCATTGGTATTCTATGACCTAATCCATGGCAAAGCTTGTCTACAACATAGAAGTCTTTGATGCGAAGCTTATGCTTGTTACTACTCCTAGGATAACATACAAGTCTATCCCTTGGTTCCATGTACTTGACTCTTACCTCTCTATTCCCTTGGCTATTGATACCAAGAGGAATGTCAAACCTCCTTAAAGCACCATCCCTTTTCCATGTGCTCACGGTGGCGGTCCTTTGCTCTCCATTAACATAAGTAAAATAGAACATACTACCCTCATTGTTCAAATGAAGTAAACGGCATAGATATTCCTCATCAACTACAATGTACTTGCCTTTGACCATTGTGTTGATGGTGTAGGAATAACCTTCACGAACCTTGTCCATGTTGGCATAGAATTGCTTCACCAAATTGGGATAATAGTATCCATTTACTTGAAGAAGTGATCCCCAACCTCTATTGACAAACAATGGGCTAACTCCAAGTTCTTGATCAGTGTTGGTTGGAAGTACTTTTTCTATAATGAAAGAGTTGTGATACCTTGCTCCATACCACTCTTGACACTCATTATCAACAAATATGGGTGGCGGCACACTAAGGAAAGGTTGTATGGTGGTTTCCTCCTCAATTGGTGTTGCTTGAGATGTTGATGCTCTTGCTTTCACTCTTCTTGACATTTTCTCGAACACTTGGTGGGCACTAGGTTACCTTGTAGGGTTTCTTGAAAAATCTTTCTTTAAGATCCAATGTAGCACTCCCCAATGCTCTAAAATGCTCCAATTAACTTCCAAACTATCTCCTATCTCCCTTCTAATCACTCCAAACAAGAATCCAAAGAAAACAACCACTTTCCTAAAACTTGAAAATTTGAAAAATTGATGGATTTGATGGAAAAAGTGTTGGATAATCTAATGGGTAAGTGTTTGAGGTGATAAAAAGATGAAAGAAATGATTTGTAAGTGATGAAGTAGTGAAATTTGAAGATTAAAGTGAGTGAATATGTGAATGTAGGCAAGAGAAAGGAAAATTGAGTGGGTTTTAGATGAAGGTGGGTGTTGAAGGGTTTGAAGTGGGTGTTGGGTGGTATTTATAGTGTTTGAGATGGGTGATGGGTTGTAAGTGTTGGAGGGCTCGGAATGAGTATGGGTGCGTGGCGTTGTCCGCGCACAGCCCGCGGCACCTGGGTGCCCAAGCCATCTGGCTGGGTGTTCAGACAAAGCGCCTGGGCGCCCGACCAGCGTCGGCCTCCAACGCTGGCCTTAGCGGCTGGGCGCTAGGGCTGTCCAGCTGGGTGCCCAGGCTTGCGGCATGGGGCCCCAGCTGGGATCGGGCTTGGCTCCTCATTTTTGCTTCCAATTGCAATTTTTGCTACCAAACTCAATTCCAACTTCAACTCAATTACCATCCAAAAATCTTACCATATTCCAAATTCTTCAATCCAAAAACACTTGATTTTCACCAAAAATTCCACTTGATGACCATCAAAAGATTGACCTTATGTTCTTATCACTTAAGAGTCTATATGTATGAGATGCATGAGACAATTGTACAATGATAATATGCATGGAAAAACATTCAATTCAAGAAAATTAATTGATATGCATCAATCAATCAATCAAACATAGGAAATTAAATGAGGTTAGAGTTAAAGAAAGCTTCTCTTTTTTTGCCAAGTGTAAGCTCCAATTGCTCTTCATGTGTGCTTCCTTTCCTTGTCTCCATTGCGTGATTGATTCCCTTGAATTGGAAATGCAAAATGACCTATAACTAAGAAAAAGGATAGATGTTAGTATATTGGGTTGCCTCCCAATTAGCGCCTTCATTTTATGTCTTTGGCTAGACATCCTCGTGGGCTATTCTCCATTGGTGAAGGAATGTTGAGTGTGCTCCTTCAAAAGTTCCACGGTGATTTTGAGAGTGTCACTCATGGCTTTGAAAAGTTCAATTATGGCTCCATCAACTTTGAGTAACTTCTCTCGAGCTTCCTTCAATTCCTTGTTGATATCTTCACACGTGTTGTTGCAACTTTTGCCTCTTTCTCCAAGCTTCTCTTTGTTTTTCTTCTTGATCCAACTTGGAGGTGCAATTGCTTGAGTCAAAGCTTCCAATGCTTCATATGCGTCCTTCACAGTACGATCACAGAAGGGTATGTTGTTGATGCTATCCACAAGAAGTTGATCATCGACTTCCAATCCTTGATAGAAGAACTCGATCAAAACTTGTTGTGAAATGCCATGTTGAGGGCAATCGGCACAAAGTTTCTTGAATCTCTCCCAAGCTAGGTGGAAATTCTCATCCTTGCGTTGTCAAAAGCTTGTAATCCTTTGCCTCCCATTTGAAAGTTGTTCACTTGTCATGGTTGAAGATGTTGTACCTAACTCTTTCTTTACCCACTTTTTCACTACACAAACAAAATCATTAGTTTTCAAAGATAAATTTGATGAAAGTTGGGGATGAATTACATCACCATCAAACTCCATCGTCAATGAGCCATCAAAAACATCGATTTTGGTGTGAGAAGTCCTTAGGAAAGGCCTTCCTAATAAAAGAGGGCATTGATCCTTTGTAATTTCTCCTTCCATTTCCATAACAAAAATATCAATAGGAAAAATTAAATGTTGTACTTTAATCAAAATATTCTCTAGCACACCTTTGGGATGTGCCAAAGATCCATCGGCCAATTGAAGAACAACATCAGTGTATTTTAAAGGATCAACATTTAAAGTTTGATAGAAAGAATAAGGCATGACACTTAAAGATGCTCCTAAGTCAAGCATAGCATTATCAATGATAGTATTTCCAATTGAACAAGTAATTGAAAACATACCAGGATCCTTGCATTTTGGAGATAAATGTCTTTGCAAAACAGCAGAAATTGTTGCTCCAACATTCAATTTACCTTGCAACATTTTCTTGTTTGTACACAATTGCTTAAGAAGCCTTGCATACCTTGGTACTTGTTGAATTGCATCAAGAAGTGGGATGTTGACCTCGACTTTTCGAAAAATATCCAAGATGTCTTGGTCTTCATCTTCTTTCATTGATTTCCTTGACTTTGTTGGAAAATGTTCCTTCTTTGAATCCAATTTGGGCTTGACCACAGAAGTTTCTTTGGCTTTGGTTTCATCATCTTCAATCTTAATCTCCTTCACTAGCACATGCAATTCTTCTTCTTTCTCGCTTGTCCCTTCATCCATTGTAGGCTTAGTTGGATATGGTTCTTCCAACTCCTTTCCACTTCTCAAGGTAATAGCATTCACATTTTCCTTAGGGGGCACTTTTGATTGAGATGGGATCTTGTTTTGGCTTTGTGCTTTGAGCTCGCTCACATCACTTCCCAATTGACCTAATTGCTTCTTGATGATCTCCATGATCTCCTTCATTTGTTGCATTCCCTCACAATAGTGTGAAGATTGCATTGGATAGTTGTTTGGCCTTGCTTGATAAGCACCTTGGTTCCCATAAGAATTGTAGCTTCTTGGAAATGGTTCTTGCTTCCTTTGAAATCCCTCTTGCACTCCTAAAGCACTGACTTCTTCAACATCATCTTCGACCAAACTAGGGCACTTATCTGTGTGATGTCCTAATGAACAAATCCCACAAACCTTTGACACACTTGATAAGTTCGATTTGACCAACTCAGTGAGCAATGCAATTTGTTGATTTGCATCTTCAATTCGTTGCCCCAATGTAGAGGAATGGGTTGAGACTTCATTGATTCTTCTAATGTTTCCATCTCTTTGTGCACAATTCTCGCGAGTACCAAATTGTTGTGTGTTGGCGGCCATGTTCTCGATCAAAGTCCAAGCATTGGTGGGAGTCTTGTCGATGAAAGCCCCTCCACTTGCAGAATCTATGGAAGATCTATCAAATGGGAGTAAACCTTCATAGAAATACTGAATAAGCAATTGTTGAGGAATTTGATGATTTGGACAACTTGAGCACAACCTCTTAAAATGTTCCCAAAACTCGTACATAGTCTCGCCTTGGGATTGCTTAATTCCACTTATCTCCTTTCGAATGCTTGAGGCTTTATGAACAAGAAAGAATTTTTCCAAAAACAATTTCTTAAGGCTCGTTCAAGAAGTAATTGAACCACTAGGCATGTAGTACAACCAATCCTTTGCACGATCCATAAGGGTAAAAAGAAAAGTTCTAAGTTTGAATTGCTCCTCAGAAATACCTTGCATCTTCATGGATGAACAAACAATTTGAAAATCTGTGAGATGCCGATGTGGATCTTCTCCAGGCATACCATGAAATTTTGGCAATAATTGAATGAATCCAGACTTGATCTCAAAATTTTCTTCATTGGTTGGATATTGAATTGCTAAGCGCTGTGTAGTCACATTTGGGGCAGCAAGTTCCCTCAAAGTCCTATTGTTGTTTTCTTCGGCCATGTTTTCTCTTGGGGATTGTGATTCCAAACTTGAAGAAGAAGTGGTGGAACGTGGAGAGCTAGTTTGAGAACTTGGTGTTGACGAATCTCCTCCTTGCTCTCGAAACAAATTCTCCTTCCTTAGTGCAAAGAGTGTACGTTCAGGCTCAAAATTGAACTCTAAGTCCTTGGTACCACTACTCCTTGTATTTGGCATAGAACACCTAAAAAGAACTTAAACAAAGAATCCAACAATAACAAGTAACTTGGAAAAATAAAAAGTAAGGAAAAATTAACTAAACTAAAAATTGAAAAGAAAAATAACGAAAAATATAAAGGATAAAGGTAAGAAATTCTTAAGTAATAATTTGCCTTCAATTACTTAAACCTTCCCCGGCAACGGCGCCAAAATTGTGACCGATCGTTGATCAAATCAAAAGATAAATCCCCACAAACCAATAACAAATAGCTAGGGCAAGTAGGGGTCGAATCCACAGGGAAGGTATGATCGAATCAAAGGTAATCTTACAAAAGAAAATCTAACCTAGAAGAGATTTTTATGGGTTTTTGAAAATAGATTAATTAAACTAGAAAACAATTAAAAGAGATCTAAACTAAAGATTTAAAATAGAGAGTTTGAGAAAAACAATGAGTAAAAACATACTTCTTCTCCTTTAGGTAATTATTTTGATCAAGTGAATCATGGATCATAGACACTAAACATAAATTTGGCTTAAATTGCAATCAATTAAGAATCATAAATTACCCCAAATCGGTATATAGCCTATGATGTAGACATCAACTTTCATTGAAACAAAGTAATCCTCTTAATATCTTAAACAACTACATTTGAACAATTGGTATAGGAGAGGAATACTCGACCCTCCAACATGCTAAGAAGAATTAACTTGCTACTAGCTAAATTAATCTCTATTGTTCCTAATCAAACATTCACCCTGTGAAGAATCATAGGACAAAAATTAAGATTTACTTTTCCACATGCATGATAAATCACTACCAAACTTGCCTACGTCAATTTCCATCTCGGCCTAAAGATTTCAACAAGGTTTGATATCCCATTGAACCTAGGACTCCTAGAATTACAATTGTTACTTGGACCAACTTTAGCTTGACTCAAGCTATTGAATCTAACTATAGCATTCATAAATCTCAAGATATGTTGCGCACCAAATCAATTAAAGTATGAACACATAAGATGAAAAATAGAGATAAGAAACGTATTCAAACGGAAAAAACTCAAATTATTAAGAACAAAAGTCTCACCATAGATTCATTGATCAAAAGTACCTAAGGAAAAGAAGTATAAAAGGTTTAGCTACTCATGGATTACAAGCAATCCATGAGAGACTTACAGAGCTAGAGGTGGGCGACTGCCTCCTCTCCAAATTGCAAATAACAAGAGTTAGGGTTGAGAAAAGAAGGTTACTAGGGTTTTAGGCTTAAGAGGGTATTTATAGAGGGTGGCTTAGGGTTAATTTAGAGCTAAACAAACCCTAAGGACGTGCTGGCCTGCTCTCCAAGTCTTCAAGCTAGTCCAAATAAGAATTTGGGTTCAATTGGATCAATCCAGCAAAACAGGCCCAAGATAGTTTCTATATGCTGACTTCAGGGGCATTTTCGTCCATGAAAACGTTCAAACTGGGTTTCGACCAAAACACGAAAGTTGTAGATCTTGGAGTTAGCTTTCCAAAGGCTACTCATTTGCCTCAAACAAAGCTCTGGATCAATAGTTATGGCCAAAATACAGAAGGGTCGCCAAATATGGAAACAAGTGAAGAGGCTTCAAGGTGAAGACACGCATGGCTGTTGGGTGGCGCACGCGCGGCATGACCCCCGACTCCCCCTGGGGGCCCATGTCGTAGGCTTGAGCGCCCAGGGCGTTGGTCTCAGGCCCCAGGTCTCCTGCGCCCATGCTGGTGCTGGTGGCATGTCTCGATTAGCGCTGGGCGCCCATGTGGCAAGCCTGGCACCCCATGTGGTTTGCCTCACGCCCCATGTACTCCAATGCTATGACGCCTCTTGACATATCTTCTTGTCTTGAAATTCAACTTTGCTCCTTTGCTTCAAACTCTTGAAAATCAATCTTCTGATGATAAAATTGACTCTTCAAGCTCTTCAATCACGATCATATTGGCTCCATTCTTCATCCAAATTGTCCTTGGAAAATATTTGTGTGAATAATCATCCAAAAAGGCTCCAAAAAGGTACAAAATTGGTGATTTTGCACTTTTCTTCACTTTAGCACCTATAAACACAAATATACCAAATATAAGGCATAATCAAGCATAAAATACCCAAAAAGTATAGGAAAATGACCATAAAAAGATGCATAATTTTGGTCTGATCATATTTCCCCCACACTTAAGCTTTGCTAGTCCCTAGTTGATCGAGCTCAAATTATGCATATTTTTATAGCTATTTTTATATACTTTTTGCTATTTTTATATGTGTTTTTACCCTATTTTGTTAGTATTTGTGTTTTTAGGTCCTGAAGACAAGAAAAGTGAAAACTTATTGTTTTTCACTCTTTTTGGTACTATTTTGGAGTCTTTTTACTCAACTATGGATTTAACCATTTGGAATGAAGATTTGAAGATGCGAAGTTCGTGATTGAAGATATTTTGAAGAAAATTGAAGAATTAATTCAAGAAGTAAAAATTGAAGATTTGGAGCTTTATTGCAAAGAATTGAAGCCAAGTCCAGAAGAAGCCCTGAAGTTGAGGATTTTTGGATTATTTATATGGGAATATATTCAGCCCATATAAACCTATAATTGGAGTTAAAATCCCAATTAATAGGCCTCATATCCAAAAGAATATCCAAATCCCGCAATTATCTCGCAGATTTGCGATATAAGCCTGGTTTCAGCGCAGTCTTCGTAGAAAAGCCATAACTTTCTGCTCAGATGTCCGTTTTAAGCCCATCAGTAGCCGTTAGAAAGCTAACTCCGAGATCTACAACTTTCTTTTGAAGTGAAAAGCCCAGATCTGCCATCTTCAAACCCGAAATTCAAGTCGAAGTTGCTGCTTAATTCCAGAAAATTCCAGAAAATTCTAGAGTCCTCATCTAACTTGGAGTCTACTTTAGGATGACACCTAATCCTACTTGGAGACCAAGAAAAGGCTAAACCGTCCTACCCTATTCCTCTAGTACAAATAGCCACCTCCTGTATCACAAATCAAATACATACACAATTATTCACATCATAGATTTAGATAATTCTCTTTTTCTACCTTTCTTTAGTTTTTAGGTTTTTCTCTAGTTTTAGAAGAGGGAGAAGTCGACACCCTCTCTAGCCATAGAGGGGTGCGACATCCCTAGGGTTTCAAGGGGGAGAAATCGTTCCTCCCCAGTCCTGTAAGTATTCTTATGCCTCTCATGGATTTTCCTAAATCCATGAGTAGCTAAATTCTTAATACTTCTGATCCTTTGGTGAATTCAATCAATTGATTATGGTGAGTTTTCTATACTTATAATTTTGTGTTAAGTTCTTGATGATAGTAGTCAAAACCCTGTTATAATTTTATGATTCTGAATCTTATCTGACTTATGTGGCCACTAACGATGTAAGAGGATGATCTATAGCTAGATCATGCTTAGAATTAATCACTCAAGTTTGATTGTATGTAGCAAATTAGGTTTATTTAATCGCTGCTTAATGGGTATTTGTCTACCGGAGGGCGAGAAATTTCTCTTCGTATGGTTCTATTTGTAGGCATGTGTGTAAAATTAACTGTTCTTAATGTTTTGTTCTCAAGTGGTCTTTAAACCCTAAGAAGGTAATCGATCACTGAAGGAAGGGATAACTGCAGCTTTAATCGGCCTCTTATCTAAAATACATGTTGGGAAACCTATATCAGTTGTCAGTCAAGAATAAGATGCGAAATTCACCTTTTAAATCAAGGATCCATAGTTAATTTGATTGAAGGATACCACTGGTGAAGAAGTATGCTTTTTAATTATTGTTTGCTTTATTAATTTGTTTTATAATCTGCTTTAGATTTAGATTTGCTTTGCTTTGATTTTTAGTTTAATTGTTTTCTTTAT
>AWWV01006480.1:0-18666 GCA_001974805.1 Corchorus capsularis
CTTCACCCCCTTTTTAACAGTAAAATAAAAAGTTTTAAAAGGAAAATAAGAAACTGAAAAATAAATAATGGAGAAATAGAAAAGAAATATAATGAAAAAAATTAGACCTAACGTGCCAAGTCAGCTTTCCGTCTGAACTGACAGCGCGTTTGGTGCACTCCCTATCAGGATTAATGGAATGGACTTATTTGTTCTTTTCGGTAAAGTTGGGGCCCTTATTTGATCTTTTCTAAAGTTCAGGTCTTTATTTGAGATTTATGACAAAGTTTAGGGACCTATTTGAGATTTCAGTCTTTCAGAAAAAGGGACGAAAAAGCTACGTTAGAGGAAGCAAACAACGATTAGGCACCTCTTCCAGGAATCAAGGGTGACTCCCAAGCTACATTTGATTTTTCTAGGCCTCTTAATTCTTTATATTGCCCATGTTGGGAAATCTAAAGGCCGAGGTTTTTTGGGCTCAGCCTAGAAAGTATTTTACCCAATTAAATGTTTCATGCGCCTAAGTATAACTATATAACAAATATATATACGTACCAAAATGAGCTTGCCAGTAATTCTTCCAACCCAAAAAAAAAAAACGCTTGCTATAGGCCTATAGCCTATAGGCGATTTTTGGAATGATATCTCTCTTTGGTAATGGGTAATCTCAAAAAACTAAAAGTTTGATAACGTGCTTAATTTGGATTTAATTCTTTAGATTAAATTCAAAAGTTTGGATCATCAGCCTATATTTCTAATGGAACGTGTTGTGCACACATCGTTAAGTCAAAAACACACTATTATAGTTCCCGAGGGGACACTTTATTAATCATGGAATGCCCAGGGAAACCCAGGGAATGAATGGAATAGTAAGACTCAAACTCAATGAACAGGGAATGAGATTTATTAATCTCATCCGTAGCTTTAGTCTCTAAAGCTAGTCTTAATGAACAGGGAAAGCGGATACTGGTCTCGGAACGGATACTCGGACTAAGCACCTTGAGTAACTCTATCTATCTCATTCTTTCTCAACTCTGAAGATGAATCTGAAACAGCTAAGCCTTCGAGCCTATGAGAAACTAAACTATGTGAATAATGTTGAGAAGTAGAAGTACTGCCCAGTGAAGAAAGGGGTTCTGCATAAGTTGCATTCCCATTTCAAACGGACTATTCGGCTAAAGTTGCTGTAAGAGAATCCTCGTTTAATTCTTTTCAGGTATCAGACAAACATGAAAAGTTTGTTAACAGAGGTGTGGACATTGTCCATAGGAGTGGCTGCTTCAACCTGCTGCTTAAGGGGCTTTGAAAGACTTATGAAGTTTCAATCCTTCACGCCCCTACTAAACATCTTGCATTTTATGCATAGAATATAGCAGTCAAAGCTTATAGGCCGGGATAGTCCATACCGAGGCACATATTCTTTGGTAAATGGTTTTCCGAACTAAGACCAACCTTCCATCCATACTATCCGGTTAACTTTGAAGATTCACCGTCTTTTTCGCTTGCAAGTCATTTCCTTATACGGGTATTGAAACAATAATAATAGGTTTTGCAGATAGAACTAGGCTAGGCCTTCCTCTCGATCCAGTAAAGTAACCCGACTTTCTGCCCCTAACCGGGGAACTGCACCTGAGAATCACCTGTTATTCTATTAAGTAATAGTTCAATCAGTCCCTCTCCATCTTTCTTTCGAACCCAACAATCGCTTTCACTCCTCGGGAAAGACTAGCTCTTAAAGAAAGGCTTAGCATAGCATCTCCAGTCCGAGCGAGGAGTCTTTCCTGCATTTGAATGCCCAATGGTCACTTGACAAGACCGGTTGAGCACTCTTTCCTGAAAAGAGGAGTAGGAGTCATTTTTACATTCTCTCTCCTTGCCCAACTCACTAAGCCTTCACCATTGGGAATGGTATGGAAGCTAACTAGGAAAGCTGCATGGAAAGCGAGGGTCACACCCCCACGGGCTGGCTATACATCCGATGCGGGAGGGAGGAGGAAAGGCTGCCTTACATTTGTTCCGCAAGAAGTCCCAAATGCTTGGAAATCAAAAGACAGGTCTAAAAGACTCATTCGTCCCCGAGGGCTGGTAGTACGGAAAAATATGATGTATGTGAATAACTCTCCTATCTGACTGAACGCAGAAAGACTTAACTTAACATAAAGCATTTCACCTTGTCCCAATTTCTTTGGAAGAAAATAGGTTGAATTCCATCTGGTTGACCTCCCATATGGACCTCGGAGTCAGCTTCGCTACTATCTCATCAGAAGCAGGCGCATAGGCTTGCGAATATAGAATCCCACATCTTGCCCAGGCAAAGACAACAAAGACAGTTTTTCAGAGATGGAATCTCGAGTGCTAGTTCGGGAGCCAAAACGAAGACACCTGCTACCTACTGTATTGGACCTTCGACCGGGCTCTTGCAGACCCTGTGTTTATAGCGGTTCAAAAGATCCCTTAAAAAAGTGAATTGTTGTGGCTTGTTAATCGATTTTCGGACATAGCCGCGTCCGGACAGAGAGATAGTTCGAATACAAGACATCTTGCGGAAAAGGAAACTAGCTAAGCAAGTCATTCCAGGCGCGGATTTTCCTCTCTTTCTTTCGTCTGGGTCCGTAAGGAGATGAGACGTAAGTCGAAAGGGCTGTTAGAAGGGGATTGGCTTTGTGTTCAGTGTATCGGGTACAAGAAAGAAAGTAAAAGCACAGAATGAGGCGAGAAAGAAAGATTGTGTTATAGTAGGGTTAGACGAGAATAAGCCTCAGACTCTCCCCATAAGAAATTACGAGCCAACTGATCCAATTGATCGCACACAGAGGTTGGGAGTAGGGTTGTTTGCTCGTGGAATTTATAAATCTCGTTCCTTGCTCCAAAAAGGGCAGAGATGGTAGATTGGGAATGGCGATAGAGTTCGTCTTTGGAATTGGTGTGCCGGGCGATGGCGAAGAAGATCCCGCATTCTCCTTATTCTTTATTTTATTCAATTTTTTGCTTTTTTGCATTATTGCCAATCAGTATAGTTCCAAGCCTTCTCATTCCATTGTGCCATTCGTATCTTACTTGGAATTCTCAAGAGCGGCAAAAGAAAGCGCATCACCTACAGGCTCAGAGTCTGAAATAGGGTCTTCAGTGAGTGGTAGTGTCATAGTGAGGATCTAGTTGCACGGCTATTCCTTCTTCTTCTTCGGTAGCTGATGATGAGTTAGCCTTTTGTTCAAGATGAACCTTACCTACCTCTGTGGATGGTATGCCCGAGATGGTAGGCTTTCGGATGTTGCTAGCTTAGGTGGTAATATGCCTTTAACACCGGATCGCTTGAAAAGAAAGTCTGAAGAAAGAGGTTCGTTCCGGGGAATACATAAAAAAGAGGCTCGATAGCCGAAGTTGTTTAATCTCATCCGATGCTTTTTTGTTTTTCTGGCTTATGAAAAGCTGTTTCAAGAGGCGGGAAGCTACCGCTTCTAGAAATGCAAGCTTACCCTTGACTTTTTTTAGAGCGTACCGCTAAAGGGTTTTTGGATGAAGAAATTGGAGTGACAAATGGTTACGGTTGCGGAAACCGGAGAAAGTCGGGAACCGTCGGTTACCTTTTGAATCAAAGTAGCGACGAGCCGAGTACTACGACTACAGGGGGGGCAAAGCTTCTACGACAGCTTCGCTTCCTCGTCGCTTCTTTCTGGCGACGGAGGCTAGGTTGAGGTGTAGGTACAGGGGATTCTGGCACAAACTCTACAGGATCAGCGGAAGAGGAAAGGGAAATATGAGTGGTTAAAGGTTGGTTGCGAGGTAAGGGTGGAGAAGTAATAATAACATTCAACTGAGAAGTTTCATTGGTAGCAATTAATGGCTCGACCCGGCTCCATTCAGTCGAAGCCGGGTCTTGAAGAGCCTTTGTCATCAACAGATTACCAACAAGTGAAAATCCTAATTGCCCCCATATCAAATGGTTGAGGGGGTAAAATTTATTGGCAGTAAAGTCAAAACATTTATAGGCACTTTGTTGATCACTATACCCAACAAAGATACATGGTTTGGACCGAAAGTCAAGTTTGTTTTTAGAATAAGGTCGAAGCCATGGATAACATAAACAACCGAAAACTCTAAATTTAGAATAATTCGGATCCCGCAAAAGTTGAAAGGGAGAGTGATTATTTAAGACAGGAGTGGGTAACCTGTGTTGATTAAGTAAACGGCAGTTTGAAAGGCCAAGGTCCAAAACTTTGAAGGCAGTTTAGCATGATAGAGCAAGGCGACCATTTTCTGTGCTTTTCCCTATCTTACTAATAATAAGAAAGGTCATTGATTACGGATTTGGGATGAGCTACAGTTACTGCTCCCCTGTCCTCCACGCAACTAGCATTTTTTCTCTCCTTTGGCGAAGGGGGCGAAGAAGGTGAGCCGAAAGGCGAAGGGGTTTAGTTTTGGTACTGCTGGTGAGCTTTTAAAAACCAGAACCAATCATTCAACTGGGAAAGATTGAATCTCGTATAGAAAGAAAGAAAAACCCGATAACGAATTCTATGGGCAAGTTGCTTACACCTTCCCAGCAATAGGAAGGTCACCCTCTTCTCAGGTACCGGAATATCCTCTATTCACTTGGATGAAGCAACTAACTCGTCTGAAGAGCTACCTATTTTTCTAGCGAGTAAGAAGATAAGTCTCTTTCCTGCCTATTCTATTAGATCATCGGATTAATTCCTTACTCTAAGTCGATAAGGTCTTTCAGGCTTGGTGGGTTTGTCTTCTTTGACTTGCTTCAAACTGCTCTTTTGCAGCTGCCCTCTTTCGTCTCTGTCTCAACCTGTGCCTTCGCTGTCTACCCAATGCCTTAATATATTAGGAAAGTTGCTGCGCAGAGCGTCATAGCCGATTAACTAAGTGGATTAGCAAGTTAAGGAATGTGGTGGGAGTACTGTTGGTGGTTTGGGAACGAATGGATGATCTTGCTCTTTGATAACCACACTTGCTTCACTTTCTGATTTCTCAATATAAAACTCGATCTGGTGCTCATCCATCAATCTCTGCACCTTCTCTACAAAATCTGATTCCTTACTTCTCATTGAAAAAAGTTTGGCAAGTGTACTAATGACTTGATCAGGTCAGATGTCACTGTAAGTGATTTCTCTGGCACCATCAAGAAAACCAGAGGCATATTGTCTGCTCAGTTAACCATTGGTTCGAAGCTGGATTCAATTGTCAACTGCTCCTATCGGAAATAGGATTGACTACGGATTCGAGCCATATCCACATGGTTTCATAAAACCGTACGATTTTCCCGATCTAAATCAAGCAGGTTTTACATGAAGAAGGTTTGCCTCAGCATGTTCTATTCGATACGGGTAGGAGAAGCGGTATTCTTAAAAAAATAGAGAAATCAGAACCAAGTCAAGATGATACGGATTAGCCCCTTCTTCTTGTGCCAAAGATCTTACCGACTATTTCCCCCTTTCTCGGCCTCTTCTTCTGACTCTTTCTTGCTTCGTGTTCGGAGTGGAGTTTGAAGATGATTCTGGTAGTTGGGAAAGCAGCTTTTCCTCGAAGCAGCAACTTGAGATAAGAGTTCGGAAACATATTGGCATACTCTCCAAAAAAAAAAAAGAGCAGACCCCATTGAAGACGAGAGTAAGGTACAACAAGGCCATTTCTGTCCACCGCCCTTCTCACGGAACCGTACGTGGACGTTACCGCTCATACAACTCCCAGCCAGCAAGCTTCCAGCCTTCCTATATAAGGAATGGAAGTGTGGATGAATCGAATTAAATAGAGGAATTCGGTTTTTCTTTTTAGCAATAACATGATAAGAGCATCCCTTTCACAAAAACCTACAGATCCCCCCTACCTATCCTGCCACTTCAGCACTTTGTGATCTTTGAGAAGATCATTACGAGCCCTCTCCTAGAATGTTTTTGTAGATTTCGAAAATTCCATAGTGGATCAAGACGAGAATGAATCCCGGAATCCAGGGCATACTCATCCTGGAGCTTCTGCTCTCCTCTGAGAAGGGGTTTTTATAGATAGAAAGGTGAGTCGAGGGTAGCCTCCCGTTTGACCGATTTTCTCGGAGTCGGGGGTTTTCTATGGGCTACGCTACTTCCGCTCCCACCAACTCTCTCTTGACGAGATCGTCTTAGTTTCCGGGATTGACTGCTCCCGCTTCGAACTGAACCGAATATAAAGCCGATTGTAGAAAGAGCTATCTACAGGGTCATAGATCCAATTCATAAACTCTGTTCGGCAACTTACCTTATTATAGTTCTTCGCTGCTTGCTATCCTTTCTAATTCTAAAGCTTAAAACTTAATCGAATCCTCCGCTAATAAATCAGATGCCGTAGACGAGACAACTTCATTCACGGAATCAGTATCTACCACTTCTGTAGCTGACTTTCTAGTTAGCAGATGATGTCAGCTCAAAAGAATTAAAAGAGGATTTGCCATATTGAAACCTAACCATAGAATGAGTTTTCTAATTTGAGGGAGATTTGGAATGATATTTCCGCCCGGAAACTGACTCGATACCTATTTTCACGGTGTTTTTAACAAGTTATCAAATTTGGAATTCAATTTAGGTAAAGAAATGATGAGATACCCTTTGTTTACGGGTTTTGATCAACTTATCAGATTTTTTGTAGCATGGACGAGGACTTCTTTGAACTCCATCTCGCTCTACTCCCTCCTCCCAAAGTCCTATTTGTTTCAGGGTTCTATGTGGAATACGGGGTTCTGCTTTTGGTTCAATGGCGTGCAGACTTTCCGAATTGCATCGACCCTCGTACTTCGCTCTGCTCTTGTGTACATGGTTGAGATTCCCTTCTATGTCAAAGTCAGGGATATTATCTGACAGGACGGAAGGGAGGGGGAGTGGAGAGAAAGAGATCACATTCTATCCTAGGGCTAGGGAGAGACAGATTCCAGCCTTCTTCCCGCAACAAACAATCGAACATCAGCTTCGGAGCTTCCTGTCAATCATGCTCTCTCTTTTTCATCTCCGATTGAGAAAACAGGTTTAATAAACAGCTTGAGAGGCAGGGTTTACGCCAGCAGAAGCCCATGTTGCGGATACTTGCTCAACCCGTCCAGATCTAGTCTCTTTAAATCCACTTTCTTTCGCCTATCCTTGTTTCAGGTCCCTGTGAAAGCTGATCTGCCCCTCCTGTGCTGTGTCTTGTTGTCGAACGGGATTCGAGATAGCTTGAAAACGAAGCGAAGGATGCTGGAGAGTTTCATCAAATCAAAGGTACGGAAGCAGCTACGGCACTAAACGAACTAGCTACCAACCGAGCTCAACAGGAAAGGATCTAACGAGGCGATCCGAAGTAAATAAATAGCCACAGGGGGGCAAAGAAGTGATCTGGACTTTCTTTAAGAAGGAAAGGGTGAGATGGAAAGACAACTACTTCTCCTTTTGCTCTTTCCTTGCCTTCCTTTGCAAGCCAGCCAATGAGGTCAGTTAGATAAGCTACAGCCCCTACGCCACCTACGTCAGCAGAAGCCCATGTTTCGGATGTCCTACGTGTTTGAGACTTAGTCTAGGATCCTTGTCTCCCAGGTTGGGGCCGGCGCTATGCAGTGATCCTTAATTTCCTCTCATAGCAGCCTGTGTTATACCCATATCTCGATGGTCTCCAACAACTAGCTCAGTTGAGTGAAGTAGTTGGTCAGACGAAAGTCAGCCTAGAAGGAATATAATTTTCCATTTTTTGGTATAGTTTATCTCAAGTATGGAATTCTCTCCACTTGCACGCTTACTAGATAGGCTAGCTTTGGTGCTATGAGTGCTCTACTTGCAAACAAAAAGGGGAGGGACTTTTTTTTGCCTGCTTCTGGCGGTTTATCTCTGAACGAACCGATGACAGCCTTGATACTTACTACTGGAAATATGAAAATGATGGTCTATTTTCAGTTTCATCCGCCTATCGAGGTTACTCAAGGGAGGAATAAACGATTGAGCTTCCTGTTCTTGCGCTTCTTTTGCAGCAACGTTTGGCGTTTACCCCGTATTTTGAATAGCGAAGAAAAGAGCTTGATGCACCATCTCCCTGAAACCTTTAGTCCTTTCTCTTGCAGGCTAGCTGGCTGGGTTCACCTTTCAGTTCAAGAATAAATCTAGTTTTGAGTTTTCCGTAGCCAAAGCTTAAAGTCTTGCCAACAGCTTTGATTACATCAACCGCTGACTTAGGGGTTTAGTTCTTCTTCTGTCCATACCCTACCTACTGTGAAGCCATTAAATCCTAGAAGTGACAGAGGGGAATGAAAGACTACGGATCAGTCTATTGGGACCTAGACAAGATTGCTAGACAAGGGATTAGCTCTCTGCTTCGAAGACTGGAACCTCAACTAGATTGATTAAAGGGAAGTCTGCTAACATGGCTTGGTCAGATTCCATTGCTTTCGCTTAGACATTTGAAGGGGATTCATATAATACATCAAACAACACAATGGGATTTTAGCGCAACTTCTACATCCCGCACCGCAGCAGTTAACTTTTTCCCTGAGCGGAGGGTATGAAAGAACTGGGGTGCAATGCAAAACAATACAGCAGAATATTGAAAGGCTGGTATGATCATAGCTCCTCCGTCTCATAAGCCAGCCCCGGATGCGGATGACCGCAAAGGCTTATGGGATTCCCTTTCGGCGGCAGGCTCTGTTCACTCCCTCCCTTGGATTGCTTTGGGAGACTTTAATCAAGTTTTATCAGCTGAAGAAAAGATGGGTCGGCATGGTGTCAATCTGAATAATTGCCAATTGATGTTTTCTTGTCTCCGTCAGTGCAATCTGATTGACTTGGAAGCGTCGGGACCCGCTCTCTCGCTTAAGTACGAAGGCTGCTTTGTCCCCTTCGGAATCCTCAGGTGCGCTCTCTCTCGCCAATGAAGAGGGAAGGAAGAGATATGGGGATAGCTTTTGAGTTAGCTTTGAAAACCGGGAAAATGCGATTGAACCAATTGTGAAGTACCTTTCTTCACTGAAGTGTCTTTGTCATTTGCAAAATCTCCGAAAAGATCGGTTGAACACAGATTGGAAGAAAAGGTTGAGAGCCCCCCTTACTAAGAGAGGGTCCACCAAGAATTGATAGGCCATGTTAATCAGGGAAATATAAACAACGGAATAATCCTCGCAAAAGCCTCGCAGAGCCGTCTACTTTGCTCAGCTCCTACGTACTGTTCGATTGACAGTTCAGCCACCAGAACCGGTATGAAACCTGAAAGCCTAATTAAATAGCTCTGTCTCGAGCAAGTAGTCATAAGAGCTCTCATCTTCCTTTTAGTAAGAAGCGGTTCTGTTCGTTCGGGGATTGATTGAACAACACTTGAGTTTATGGTTTCGGTTTCCGAAGTTGTTTAATCTCATCCGTAGTTTCTTGGTTTTTCAAAAAAACCAAGAATTGATTAGCGTAGGAAACCCAGGGAATGAATGGAATAGTAAGACTCAAACTCAATCCCTTCATAAATTAAATGGTAAAGCTATGCCCGCAGCTACTCCATCAAAGGAAACTCAAAACAAAAGTACAGCTCCTTCTCTCTTGTTTTCATCTCCGATCAGAACGTAGACAAACCGCAGGTAGATCTAATAGAGGAGCAGGACAGAAGCTCTAGTTCCAAGAACCAAACTCGTCACAATAATCAGCAAGACTCAAATCAGCTTGCAAGGTAGATAGAGGACGCAAAGCATGGTTAATAAGTGGGCTCGTAGGCATCCAAGCATCCACCCAGAATCTGGTTGATTTGCCATTACTAATCCTCACTCCTAACCCAGTGGTTAAAAACTTGGGACTTCTTGTGGGACGCGGGACACGCCAGTGGTTAAAAGCTTGAGATTTCTTGTGGGAGGTCCCGGGTTCGAAACTTGGGATGGGCGGGGTGGGATTATGGGAAAGGAGAGGACTACCTTTTATTGTGTAGTCCATTTTAATATCATGTTCATGAGTAACAAAAAAAACACGCTATTTTATAGTATAAAAAAAGGCAACGTATGTACACTACACACGCAAGTTATGTTAGAAAAAAACCCAATTTAGTTGATCACTCAAATTTTTTGATCTAATTAGATTTAATCTAAAGAATTAGACTTAAATTGAGTACTTCCCCGAACTTTTAATCCTGATTTGAATATTTACCCTTTGATAATAATATATAAGAGCAAGAGACTGATTATATAAAAATACTTATTTTATTAGCCTAATTTTAAAAAATGTTACAATAGGAATTAGGAAGAGGAGAGCCTCAACCCCTAATTCGAGAATTGAAAACAACAATTCTGCAAACTATGCTAAGGCATGCAAACCTCGACAGTGCAGCCTCTTTATTTCAAAACCAAACACAAAACAAAGATTTCCGAACATACGACACTAACATTACAACAACACATTATTAAGATTAATGCCTTAAACCAGAGCAAAAGTAGTTTTTAGATCGAGATACTGTTAGGAATTCCCTTGCCAGAAAGTCCAACTTCACCAGTACGATAGAGCAGAGTGTATGGAACTTGAACCGGACCGACACGATTCTTGAACTTCTCGCCGTTGCCATTCTTGATGATGATATCATTTTCAATCTTGTCAAGTTTGTCCTGAAATTTCTTATATGCTTTGTTCAGTGCTTCGGCATTCCAGTCGTGGTCTTCTTTTCCAAGATACACCTCATCTGACGAGTGCTTTGACAGAGTTTCTATAAGGGACATTCCTGCGAGGGTTTGATCCACTGAAGTTATTGTTTTAAAGAAAGCTTTTTCCCAGTTTTTCTTAAGCTCATCATATTCTGGAGTGCCTTCTTTTGGCATTAATCTTCGGCTTAGTGTGGGACGGTTTGGCGAGTAGCCTCCATAGGCATATTGTCCGAAGTTGACAGAAGCATGAAGGGCGGAAGCAATCCAAATTATGATGGTGCAACTTTCTATCAACTCTTTGCAATTTTTCATTTTCGGCCACCATTTTTCCTCCTTCTTGTCACCATGCCCCTTTTCAACAAGTTCATTCCACCAGGCTTGAAGTTCAAGGTCCTTTTGAACCATTTCGTCCGTCGTATAGTAAAAAGAGCAGTAGTCTCTCACCCACTTCTCAATTGCAAACCAAATTTCCAACCCATCGACGGCAAATGGATAGTCTTCGATCAGTAAGCGAAGTCCATTTGGTGATTTCGGATCATCAACTGCAATTTTTCTGAATAATTTAAACAGAGACCATATTAGCCCATACGTTCCATGACAATATAAGATATAAAGGCTTTTTTTTAATGATTTAAACCTACCTTTTCTTAAGATCATTGGGGAGTGCCTGTTCTAAGAAATTCCAACTCTTGTATACTGCTGAAGACATCTCTAAAGAGTATTTTCCTGGGTAAAATGTCTGCTCTACCAATCCACCTGCATTAACAAGAACTTCCCTGGCCAATGCATTAATAGCCATTGTGTCACGGTAATGAGTGTGGAGAAGTTTATAAATCGGGTGAAGTGCACTCAGCTGCCTGTTTGTTGCAATGATGAATGGCTCTAAAACTGCATGAGTGTTCAACCTACAGAGAGAATTAAAATCAAAATCGAAAAATGTTATACACAATGAGTTCTTAATGATTAATTCGTTTGATAAAACTAATCACTTAATTACTAGTGGCTTATTAGCTGATGATGACCACAATCATTGATTGCTACAAAAGCTTTAGCGAATTGCCAAATAGAACCTTCAATTCCATGCTCTGCAGGCGTGTAGACCCGGCTAATTGCACCAAAGCTATCCTTTTCTCGATGTGGCAAGCTTAACTCAATCGCCACCGGCTTCAATGTGCCATCATCTTTCAAGAAGAGAATTGTTCTTGATGCATAAGTCTTGGTTGAGGTATCATGGTTTATCCTCCTAAGGTAAGGCATCACTGTATCATGATGATCCAGTATGAATAGCCTATTGCTCTTCAATACCTGAATATTAAATCGAAATGGAAAATTCATTATATAGTACAAATTGATCATAGATAAATTAATTAACGACTTATTAGCCTTTTTGTCCCCTGAATTATTGCCTGAAGGACATTTTGCCTCTTTAAATCGTGACAACTTACCCCATGAACTTTTAAATTCAAACATTTAGCCCCTAAACTTTCCAAATTCAAAAAAATTTACTCCCTAATGGAGGGACAAATTATCCTGAATTTGAGAAGTTTAGTGGACAAATTGTCGCGAATAAGGGCAAAACTCCTTAGCCCTAGAGTTCAGGAAGCAAAAAGGCAAATAAGCCATTAATTAACAGATGAAATGAAGAAAAAGAAATCTTCTTCTTACCTCGTTTACGGAGCTGAATCCTTCTAAGTTATGTTGTATGTGTTGTTCAGTTATAGTACTGTTTTGATTGCCATACTGGTGAGAATCTAGCTGGCTAGTTGGAGGGAAATCCTGTAGTAATTGAATTGACAGTTATTATAAGTTGAAATATTAGATTATCATGATAATTTCAGCAGATCATGATAAAGAGAGATCGTGTTGTAATTGAAGCTTCAATATTACTTCGAGCAGGCGAATGACAACAGGATTGACTCCAGCAAGCATTTCTCTAGCAAATTCTTCATCTGTCCTCCATGCACTAGGCTTATGCCTATCAGCTGCAACCACAATTTCATCATGAAATATTAACAATGACAAATATTGACATGGAAAACAAATTATATATATATATATATATTGTTCTAAAAAATTTTGGAACCTTGTATCACTTGAGGAACTGGATATGTGGAGTAGAGGCTGTCCACGTCGCTCAAGGAATCGAAGTCATCAGGAGTAGAATCGAACCATTCCTTTATCTTAGGTAAAACTCTATGAGTTAAGAAGGATCTAGATGAATTTTGATTGAATTCCAACTGCTTGGAACGATGGAAATGCTCATCCCTAGGGACATAAATCTTGAAATTACCACCCCCGACCGGCTTGCTCTCAGTATTTTTATCTATAAAGATAAGAAAATACAGTTATATGAACATAGCACTTAATTTCAACACATTAATTCTTAATTTATTATACATTAATATGTATATATGATTGTAATAAATTAATTAAATTGAACCTGTTTTTGATGATTTTCGACTTGTTCTTCCTCTCCTAGGATAAGGAAACATGGTACTACCACCAAGAACTGGGCGCTCAAGTTCTAGAGATTTGTCAGGATCTCCCAAATCATTGTACAAAGCATAGTCATAAACACGATCCCATGCCTTAAGCTCTTCGTCTTTACCATTTCCTCTCAATGTCCTTAGCTCTTCCTCTCTATACTTACGAAGTCCTTCTGGCGTCTCATGTGGAAGATATGCCTGCACCAATATTACATTAAAAAATAATTTCAGAACATATACATTAATTCTTAATTAGTAACTGTACGTCTTGAAAAATGAAATAATTAGGAAAACATATACATGTGAATATTATTGATCATTAATATAGTACGTACCTTGTCAGCGAAGAAAACACGATCAGTCTTATTATAAACCCAATAGTCGCAAGTAAATTTAATCGGACCTTGATGACCAGGAACATTCTTAAGTTCGACACTCTTGAGGTAGAATTCGGAACTATGTGGATTTCTTACCAAGATCGCTCCCGGTGTCCCAAAGCCCTCATTCCATTTAAATTCCACATCAAATTCTATCTCCCCATGATTTGGTCTGACAAGCCAATTCTCCAAATAAGCTGCTTCACTAATCTTTCCTCCCGATTCTAAAAGGCATGCACGTATAAAAATAAGTGTTCTTAATTTTATTATACGTACGTACTATAGTTATAATTTTTTCTACTAATTAAATTTCTAGAATTAATTAATGCAATCATAAAAAACAAGACAGTTGAAGGCATTTTAAACTTTTATCTGCTTGAAGGTAACAAATGACAAAGTAAAACTAATTAAGAAAGCTAGCAAATTATAAGAACAAATTACTTACTAGGGTTGACTGTCTTGTCGGCACTAACCAGCATTAGGGAAATCTTCTTGCCGAAAAGTTCATCAGGAATATCACCAATGCCTGCTTCGGTGTTCTTCGATGCAATGACAGCAGCCTGAATTTTCTGCATATTTGCTTAATTAGGTTATGTGTATAGCTAAACACAAGGGTACGTCTGCCTCTTAATTGACTGTTTGCTCTACTAGCTCAATGGTTTTGTAAGACGTAGGATATGGGGTATTTATAGACGTCTAAAGCAATATTGGTCACTCCATATATATTTTTTAATCTTTTTATAAATTATTTATTTATTTTATTTCAAAAAGACAAATGAAGTAGGTTTCTTTTGTGGTTCTTTTCTTTTACAATGTGATAGCCTGACAGGCAATGCAAGTATATAGATATGTATACATACAAATCTATTTAAGTTTATTGGCATATAGCTCAAACAAACCCATAATTAACTCCCTTCTTTCTTTCTTTTTTCTTTTTTTGAAAGGCAAGCCATGAACTCTTATTGCAATTAAATAAGTCATTTAAATCAACCGATTAGACTAAATATTAGAGACTTGTGTGATGATCAAAGCTGCAGGTCATATGATCTATATGGTGTGTAAGGATATTTACCAATGATCGGAAGTAAGATTTCGACCAAATGTTAATCATGTATAGAGAGAGGGTTTAATAGATGCAAATGGAAGTTTAGCGTGAAATCTTGTCAAATTTTAATCGAGGGCATATAGAATGTAAATTTCAATTTTCAATTTAATTATGATCTTGTTTAATTTAATCCAATATACAAAACCAAGAATTTAATTAATTATTATGCGTACAATTTTGGATTGAAGTTTTTTTTCTTTTTCCTTTTTTTTTCCTTATCGCCAACCATATAATTCTATCGATGAGGGTTTCGGAATTGGGACCAATTTAGGATCTCAATATATTATTTTGGACGTATTTTTGTGATAAAATGTTCGAGAAGGAAACAAATTTGTGTTGTATTTCACGTCTTAGAGGAAATTGATCAATTAATATTCTTTTTTCGTATTTAACATTAGAATAATAATCACTATAATTAATTTTATTGCCAAAAAAATCACTATAATTAATTTTGTTCGGATTCTTTAATTTGGACCGCACTTCTTCTTTTTAATTTTTTTTTCGGAAAAATTCTAAAAGTAGGCAATGGCAAAGGCTAGTATATATCCATGGAGCATCAAGATCATAGAGACCCAAAAATAAAAAATCAGTAGAATGTGATTGGGAAATTTGGTGTTATCCTCTAAATCAAACAACACAAAAATTGGATGCATATCATATATTTTTGTCACTAATTATAACCCCTATTTGGAATATACTATATATAATAAGGGGGCTTTGGGACCAGCTTTGGTTTCCCAATTATTCAACATATATATTTTTCCCAGATGATTACAAATAGCCTCGTGATTCATGCACGCATGTCTCTATACATATCGATAAGGCTTGCAAGAACCCCATATATATGCAGCTAGATATATATGTTAGGGTGCTTGGAAACAGAATCGAAATCTGTGGTAGCTACGTTACTTGCAAATCAAAGGCCAAAAATGAAGAGTGAATCGAAAACTTACGCATGGCAAGCATGCAGGGAAATTCTGTCAGATTTTCTCGTCACCTACCCATGCAAATTTGGGACCAATTATTTCAACATTTTCACGCGCATAGCATGGAAACTTTCTAGTTTTTTTGCATACGGTATGGCAGCTACAGAAATTTGTACTGGTGCAAATTAATATAGTATATTTCCAAACTTTTGTTTTCAATCATAATTATACTAGTTTTTTAGTCAAGTGTGTTTCACGTTGAATTTGGATGTGTATGACAATTGACTAAAAAAAGTTAGGCTTTTGGATTTTGGAAAAAACCCTAACCCCTAGAATACTAAAACCATAGTGGACTCCACTAATTAATTAAGTCTTAGCTAGTTAAAATATTAAAACCAAGTAAATAAATAAATATTGAAAATATCATTGGACTTAGTTTAACTCCAACATAGTCTCCCTTAAACTAAGCTCCAATGCCATTAATCACCAGAATCTTTAATACAATTGTTGTTGTAGTCAAAGCAAGCAAGATCTTTTTAAGTTCAAATTGGATCTTCATCTTCACCTGAGGAACTGCTTCATCTTCAAATTTGCTAAACTGTTTCTTGATTTTAAAGAATTGTTCCATGTTCACTGCACATTCATCATCAAAATCAACACCAAATTTTTTCATCTTTTCCCTTAATCAAAAAATTCAATACCAGTAAATCCAAACTTCAAAATTTTCTCAATCCCCAAAAAAACAACAATTTCTATTTCAACCTGATCCAAAGTAAAAGATTCAACCAACCCATCATCAAGAGAATTTTCTTCTTGATCCACATGTGCAATTGTATTAACCACACTATCTTCAAAAATTGTTTTTACAAACAGCCCCATCTAGATCAATTTTTTGACAATCTTAAAACTTCAGCAGAATATTTTGCACCCAAACTAGAATCCAACAAATCAAGATCTTCAATCTCATTTTTGATAACCGAGAGATTCCTTCGTCAAATATCTTTTCCATCCCATCCACAAATTTGTCATCCATATCACAAATTTGATTAGAATAGGATTAAAGTAAAATATCCCAGACCTCTTCTGACGACTTCGCATTATAAATCTTCCCATAAACCAACCATACGGCTATCCTTTGAATATAGGTAAGAGCCAAACGATTTTTATAATGAAAACTTAACAATTCTTCCTTCTGTGAATCTGTCAAAGTATATGTATCATCTGGTATAATAAATCATTTTACATAACATCCAAACGATCTTTTTGTTTCAAAGAATTTTGCATCATAGCAACCATTCTTAACACAAATTTCCCCATCGAATTGGATGGAGATACCATGCACAAACTGCATCTATGATTTTCTTTTTTTTTTCTTTTCTTCTTCCATTATTTACCATTTTCTATCTTTTATATACATCAATTTGGGATATATATAATTTATGGTTGATCTAGCTTTTATATACATCAAGTACTTAATCTATACTATATATAAAAGTACGAATAAGGGGAAACTTTATGTTTTTTGATTGTACCTTTTTTTAAAAATATATTTCTAAATTACAATTATTAAAAATTAGATTTTAGGTTTTATATATTTACTATGGCCAACTTAATTATTTATAAAATATAATTTTATTTTCTAAAAAATATAATTTCATTTTAAAAATTAATTATAAAATTTAAAAGTTTGACCGGACTTTGCTTATGTTAGGAAAAAATAGGGAAGAAAGTTTTGGTTAAGCTTCAAGGCGTGCTGCAGTATGCCACTCTCCTTTAGACTTAATTCACCCCCACCAATTCTGGTATGCAACAGGGAAACAATGAAATAGTCTTCAAGATACAATGAAGCAACAATTGAATCTAAGTTGCATTCAAAGATTCAACCCGTAGTGATTTTCCTTAGGAGTGCAACAAGTTGTTTTATTTATCTACGATTTCTGCAGTAATCGTTTAGATAATATATATACTAGTATAATAGAAATAGGAAGAGAGAATATTCAAAGTGATTTTCAACGATGAACCTTGAAGAATTTATATGCCAAAGATTAGTTATCAAGGATCATCTCTTCCTTGATGTCAGTTACCAAAAGACATCTTTTTAAACTTGACAACTGAATCTTTACATTTAAATCTAATTAATAGAATTTGAATGAAATCCAAATTCTAGAAACCATAACTTCTCCCACGTTCACCAAATTTGACAATTTTGAAAATAATTATTCCAATAGCTTATGCTAGATTTGAGTCAGTATTTTATACTACCCTACAATACTAGGATTTGAGGATTAATAACCTCCTAATGTTCAAAAGATACTAAATATATAATATTATTTTAAAAAACTTAATTACAGATTTTTAATTTTTGCCGAATTTCTCCTGCTAGATTTTTCAATTAGTTTTGTAATATCCTAAAAATAATAGGGATTTTAACTATAAGTCTATAACTCCTAACCTAAAGAAAATAAATTACTCCTTACTCTATAGAAGAAGTGAACTTTGCAGATTATCAAAATTTCATAGTGTGGCCACCAAAATTTCATAATGTGGTTATCAAAATTTCATAGAAGGTAATCAAATCATTTTATGCTTATCAAAATTTTATAATGAGATTAACAAAACTCTGTAGGGAACTGATCAACATTCCATATATATAAGGAGGTTATCTAAATTTCATAGTGCACCAAATCAACCTTTCGCAATGTGGTTATCAAAATTTTAAAGTAAGGTCATCAAAATTAATTTCATACAGAGGTTATCACAATTTTATAGTGTGGCTTTCATACAGAGGTTATCACAATTTTATAGTGTGGCTTTCAAAATATCATAGTGTGGTGACCAAAATTTCATGTGTGGTTATCAAAGTTTCATAGAGAGGGTATCACAATTTCTTAGGGAGGTTATCAAAAAAATATAACGAGATTATTAAAATTTCATACTAAGACTATATTTGGTAGGTGAAAAGATTTTCTTAAATATATATAAAAAAATCAAGTATTCATACAATATGTGTCAATGAAAATAAGCATATTTTTAGAAAATGAAAATATATCGACAATGCTTGCAAGAAGCCAATAACTCTTCCATGCAGCTAGCTAGCTACCCCCTCCGTTCCTTACTATAAGTCACAAAAAAGTCAACTATATTTTAACTTTGATCAATTTTTTTCAAAAATAATATAAATCAAAATAATTTT
>AWWV01006486.1:0-25805 GCA_001974805.1 Corchorus capsularis
TTAATCTCCTCTCTATCATTGAACCATCCTAAACTATAGGGTTTAGGGTGTTTAGTGGTGGATAACGCAAGCTCCTTCACCAAATACATACTAGCTATATTTGTGCAACTTCCTCCATCAATGACTACACTACTAGGCTTTCCATTCGCATACATCCTAGTATGAAACAAATTCTCCCTTTGATTTTGTACATCTCCTTTCACATAGGCACTCAAAGTTCTCCTTGCAACTAAATTCAAGAGCGCCGGTGTTGAGCCATCACTATCATCATCTTCGGTTTGTACCTCTACTTCATCATCTCCATCTCCACTTGATCCAAGTGCAATATACTCATCTTCACTTACGATTTCACCATTGTCATTAGTAAGCATGACTTTCTTGTTAACGCAATCCCTTGCAAAGTGTCCAAATCCTTGACACTTGAAACACTTTTCATAATTCTTAGAAGATGAACTCGATGAAGATTTAGAATCGGATTTAGGGGTAGTACCTTTTTGCGCCACTAACTCCTTTTCTTTTGAGGACTTATCATCCTTCTTGATTGGAGTTTTCCATGTGCTTGATGATGATGAAAAGCTCTTCTTATTCCTCTTTACTTGACTCTCGGCCTTCAAAGCATGTTGAAGCAATTCCTCAACATCATAGTGTTGTTGCATTTCCACAATGTCATGAATTTCTCTATTCAATCCCGCCAAGAATCTAGCTATAGTAGCTTGTGGAGCTTCATCGATCTCGGCCCTTGACATCAACAACATCATCTCGGAGTAGTATTCATCAACACTCCTAGTTCCTTGCCTCAAAGATTGCAACTCTTGGTAGAGACCATTAGTGTAAAAGCTTGGAACAAACCTCTTCCTCATATAACTCTTTAGACCTAACCAAGTATTGATCGGCCTTTCCAAGTTTCTTCTTCTTGTTTGCACCAATTGATTCCACCAATTCAAAGCATTCTCCGTGAATTCAAGAGTAGCAATTTGTACCTTCTTTGGCTCGGCATAAGGATAGTAATCAAAATACATATCCAATTTCGACTCCCACTCCAAGTAATCGGATGGAGACCCTCTCCTATTGAATTTAGGGATTTTGTATTTGATGTTGTCCTTAGGCTCCTCTTTTTCAATTCCTCTCCTAGGCCGCATGTTTTCATTGTCAGCTTGTCCACCAAGTTCTTGTTGCCTTAGTCTTTCCATGGGATCGATTCTAGCAATTTGTCTCGGTGGTGGAGGATGATCCTCATTGTAGATTGCAGCATTAGCTCCTTGTTGAGCTTGCGGATTTCGAGTTTCCAATGCCTCCAATCTTGTTGTCATGGTGCCAAGTTGTTGTATGATTTGTTGCAACATGGCATTTGTATTCCCTCCTTGATTTTGCTCTTCTTGTCTATCACCCATTGTATCTACAAAAAGAACAAAAATTAGTAGTAAAATTCCTCACAAGTGTGTGTGTGTGTGCTTATACATTTGACTTGTGCTCTCGTGTTTGTACTCAAGTCCTATGGATTGGAGGTCCACTACTCTCTTAATGATCTCACAAGATTTGCCTTTTACTAGCTTCAATAGGTCTAATAAGAGCAACTCTTAGAGCACTCCTTTCTTCTCGTGACCTACTTGAGGAAAAAACAATTAGTAGCAAAGTTATTTGTGAATCAAAAAATAAGTGATCTTAAACCAAACCAAACCACTTAATACAGGCTCCTTATGTCGAAATTCTTCTCCAAAATTGCTGCACAAAAACTCAATTCAAGCACAATCACAATATCAATCGATTAGCATAAACCCTAGTACCACTTGTCTCCTATTTTGTACCACTTGAATCCAATAGGGTTTGTAACATGAAATTCTTCAAATCAAATCACAATTAATAGTAAAAGCAATCCAAGGATCCCAATTCACAATCAATTAGGGCTAATTGCAACTAAATCAAATCAATTGCACAAGAAAACCCTAATCCCCAAATTTCCCAAACTAAGAACCCTAGTTTCTGGAAAAAATCGATAACAGCACAGATTTTTTTGATTTGTTTAAATATTTTTCCCAGAAAGATCACACCAAAATAAGGCTAAAGCTCAAATTTCACAGCTTTCCCAGCTCAAACGAATCCAGAACAAAAATCACAAGTTTCTGGTCGAAATTTTTTTTTATTTTTTTTTATATTTTTCTATATAACTACTACTTGTGAGGGACTCAAATCTGAAATTTCAAAGTAAAACAATGCAAGATGAATCGGCTATGAAATTTTGAAGTTTCTGAATTTTTGAATTTTTTCAAGAAGGTGGTGCGATGAGTGTTTGGGAGTGTTGTGATGGATGAAAACGTGATGATTGATGTATAGAAGGATAGATTTACTGATTGAAGATGACAACCTATGCTCTGATTACCAATTGATACGAATCTAGTTGTATTAGATTCAAATCCCCTTTGAATATCCACCAAAGTCGACTTGAACTTCTTCAACTCCTAGACTTGTATGTCGATGACCTTCACAAAGCTATCCCTCTTCTTTCGTCGGCCTTAAGTACTCAATTAGACCTGCAATTGAATTCTCAAGATCACAAGATTCACAAACAACTAAGTTATCTCAACCTAATTGCTTGCTAGGACTCTACAAGATGAAGAACCCTAAGTTTGCTCAAACTAGAACAATGAAGCCAAAGAAATCGATATGGGTATAAACCTCTCAACTTTATTGATTAACTTGACTTATGTTTACAAGAGGGGGATGGTCCCTTTATATAGTAGTAGGGGACGCATAACCCTTCTCCTAAAACTAAAAGGAAAACATTACATAAAGGAAGGAACAAGGAAATAGCCTACTCCTTGTCCTACTAGGAAAAATAAACAACATTACATAATTAAGCAAGGATTGGACTTAGTCAAACAAGGCCCAACCCAATGTCTTCTAAACTAAATAGATAACTAATCTAAGATAGAATAGAGGCCCAATGACCGAATTACACAATATTAAGCCTAATGCTCATCGATGGATAACATGGTGCACAACATGGAATCGTTTGGAATATTCCTTGTTGTGTGATCTTCAAATCGGCCCAATGTGTCTTCAATGGTCTTCAATTCTTCAAGATGAGATCTTGTAAAGCCCACCAAAGCTTCCTTAAACCTTTTAGCCCGAGCCCTTGTTATTGGACCCAACGGCATAGCTAAAGGATCATATGGCCGGTTGTGGCCGGGCATGGCCGAGTCATGTGGCCTGGTGTGGCCGGGCATGGCCATGTCGCGTGGCCGGTGATGGCCGGGCATCTCCATGTCGCATGGCCGGTGTTGCGCGGGCATGTCCAAGTCGCGTGGCCGGTCACTTATGCTTCCATCTCCATGCTCCTCCGAGCTAGCATCGATGACATCTCTATGATCTTCATTGGCTCCAATGTGTCCTTCTAAGTCATGATAAGCCCTTGGCGCATCAGGTTGGGCCTTGTTTGACTAAGTCCAGTCCTTGCTTAATTATGTAATGTTATTTACTTTTCCTAGTAAGACAAGGAGTAGGCTATTTCCTTGTTCCTTCCTTTATGTTTATGCCGCCCTTATGGCTTTAGGATTAGGGAGAGGTGCGTCCCCCACCACTATATAAAGGGACCATCCCCCTCTTGTAAACACAAGTCAAGTTAATCAATAAAGTTGAGAGGTTTATACCCATATCGATTTCTTTGGCTTCATTGTTCTAGTTTGAGCAAACTTAGGGTTCTTCATCTTGTAGAGTCCTAGCAAGCAATTAGGTTGAGATAACTTAGTTGTTTGTGAATTTTGTGATCTTGAGAATTCAATTGCAGGTCTAATTGAGTACTTAAGGCCGACGAAAGAAGAGGGATAGCTTTGTGAAGGTCATCGACATACAAGTCTAGGAGTTGAAGAAGTTCAAGTCGACTTTGGTGTATATTCAAAGGGTGAATTTGAATCTAATACAACTAGATTCGTATCAATTGGTAATCAGAGCATAGGTTGTCATCTTCAATCGGTAAATCTATCCTTCTATACATCATTCATCACGTTTTCATCCATCAAACTTCATCTTGTTCTTATCGCACCATATAGTTCCAAAATTCAGAAACTTTGAAAATTCATAGCCGATTCATCTTACATCTTTTTGCTTTGAAATTTCAGATTTGAGTCCCTTATAACTAGTAGTTATATCGAAAAATATAAAGAAAATAAAAAAAAATAAAAACAAATTTCGACCAGAAACTTGTGATTTTTGTTCTAGAGTCGTTTGAGCTCGGAAAGCTGTTAAATTTGAGCTTTAGACTTATTTTGGTGTGATCTTTCTGGGAAAAATATTGAAAAAAATCAAAAAAATCTGTGCTGTTATCGATTTTTTTCCAGGAACTAGGGTTTTAGTTTGGGAAATTTGGGGATTAGGGTTTTCTTGTGCAATCGAACTATTTAGTTGCAATTAGCCCTAATTGTTTGTGTAATTGAGATCCTTGGGTTGCTTTTGCTGTGAATTGAGATTTGATTTGAAGAATTTCAGGTCACAAACCCTATTGGATTCAAGTGGTACAAAATAGGAGACAAGTGGTACTAGGGTTTATGCTAATCGAATTGATATTGTGATTTGTGCTTGAATTGAGTTTTTGTGCAGCAACTTTGGAGAAGAATTTCGACATAAGGAGCCTGCATTAAGTGGTTTGGTTTGGTTTAAGATCACTTTTCTTTTGATTCACAAATAACTTTGCTACTAATTGTTTGTTCCTCAAGTAGGTCACGAGAAGAAAGGAGTGCTCTAGGAGTTGCTCTTATTAGGCCTATTGAAGCTAGTAAAAGGCAAATCTTGTGAGATCATTAAGAGAGTAGTGGACCGCCAATCCTTAGGAATTGGGTACAAACACGAGAGCACAAGCCAAAGGTATATAATCACACACACACTTGTGAGGATTTTCACTACTAATCTTTGTTCTTTTTGTACGTATTATGGAAGGAGAACAAGAACAAGCCAACGTGGCTGCTATGTTGCAAGCTCTAATGCAACGTTTGGACAATATGGATACTAAATTCGATGCCTTGGCCGATGATGTCCAACAAGTAAAGGATGGCCAAAATCAACAAGCTCAACCACCTCAACAAAGGGCTAATGTTGCACAAAACAATAAGAGGATTCAGCTTCCACCACCGAGGCAAATTGCTAGAATCGATCCCATGGAAAGATTGAGGCAACAAGAGCTTGGAGGCCAAGCAATCAATGAGAATTTGCGGCCAAGGAGGGGAATCGAAAGAGAAGAGATTAAAGACAACATCAAATACAAGATCCCTAAATTCAATGGGAGGGGTCTCCATCCGATTATTTGGAGTGGGAATCGAAATCGGATATGTATTTCGATTACTATCCTCATGCCAAGCCAAAGAAGGTACAAATTGCTACTCTTGAATTCACGGAGAATGCTTTGAATTGGTGGAATCAATTAGTGCAAGCAAGAAGAAGAAATTTGGAAAGACCTATTGATACATGGTTGTCGCTAAAGAGCCTTATGAGGAAAAGGTTTGTTCCAAGCTTTTACACTAATGGTCTCTACCAAGAGTTGCAATCTTTGAGGCAAGGAACTAGGAGTGTTGATGAATACTACTCCGAGATGATGTTGTTAATGTCTAGGGCCGAGGTTGATGAAGCTCAACAAGCTACTATAGGTAGGCTTATGGCGGGATTGAATAGAGAAATTCATGATATTGTGGAGATGCAACAACACTATGATGTTGAGGAATTACTTCAACATGCTTTGAAGGCCGAGAGTCAAGTAAAGAGGAATAAGAAGAGCTTTTCATCATCATCAAGCTCATGGAAAACTCCAATCAAGAAGGATGACAAGTCATCAAAAGAAAAGGAGTCTGCACAAAAGGGTGTTACTCCTAAAACCGATTCTAAATCTTCATCAAGTTCATCTTCTAAGAACTATGTAAAATGTTTCAAGTGTCAAGGATATGGACACTTTGCAAGGGATTCCGTTAACAAGAAAGTCATGCTTACTAATGACAATGGTGAAATCTTAAGTGAAGATGAGGATATTGCACTTGGATCAAGTGGAGATGGAGATGATGAAGTAGAGGTACAAATCGATGATGATGATAGTGAAGGTTCAACACCGGCACTCTTGAATTTAGTTGCAAGGAGAACTTTAAGTGCCTATATTAAAGGAGATGTGCAAAATCAAAGGGAGAACTTGTTTCATACTAGGATGTATGCGAATGGGAAGCCTAGTAGTGTGATCATTGATGGAGGAAGTTGCACAAATATAGCTAGTGTGTATTTGGTGAAGGAGCTTGCGTTATCCACCACTAAACACCCTAAACCCTATAGTTTAGCATGGTTCAATGATAGAGAGGAGATTAAGGTTAACGAACGAGTTTTAGTTTCTCTTTCTTTGGGCAGGTACAATGGTGAGGTGCTTTGTGATGTACTATCGATGCAAGCATGTCATGTTCTACTTGGACGACCATGGCAATATGACAACAAGGTCCATCATGATGGTGAAACAAATAAGTATTCCTTTATGTATGGTAAGCGTCCTATTACCTTGATTCCTTTATCACCTCAAGAAGCTTTAAAAGATCAATTGAAATTGAAAGAGGAATTTGCTAAGATGGAATCTGATTTTAGGACTAAAGAAAAGACTAAACATGCTAACTTGAATGTGAATTGCGTTGAAAGCAAAACTGATTTGGTTGATAAGCATGCTAGTTCTAGGAATGTTGTTAAGGAGTGTATGTTAGCTACTAAGAGTGAGATTAAAGAGGTTTTTTACATGATAATTCTGTTTTGATCTTACTTTTGCTTAAGAATACACTTGTTGCTACTAACGACTTGGAAAGAGAGCTTCCAAGCAATATTGTTTCTCTTTTGAGTGATTATGTAGATGTGTTTCCGGAGGAGATTCCTAGTGGGTTGCCCTCGATAAGGGGAATTGAGCATCAAATTGATTTCATCCCTGGAGCGCAAATACCAAATAAGCCAGCTTATAGGACTAATCCTAACGAAACAAAGGAATTGTAGAAGCAAGTTGGAGAGCTACTTCAAAAGGGCTTTGTGCGTGAAAGTCTTTCTCCATGTGCCGGTCCTATTTTGCTTGTTCCTAAGAAAGATTGGACTTGGAGAATGTGTGTTGATTGTAGGTCAATAAACAACATAACGGTAAAGTATCGTCACCCTATTCCTAGATTAGATGATATGCTAGATGAATTGCATGGTGCTTGCTTATTTTCTAAGATTGATCTTAAGAGTGGCTATCATCAAATTCGCATGAAAGAGGGTGATGAATGGAAAACTGCCTTTAAAACTAAATTAGGGTTGTATGAATGGTTAGTTATGCCTTTTGGATTGACTAATGCACCTAGTACATTCATGCGACTAATGAATCATGTTTTAAGAGCTTTTATTGGCAAGTTTGTTGTTATTTATTTTGATGATATACTTGTGTATAGCCGAAACCTAGATGAGCATGTTAGGCATCTAAGATGTGTGTTAGATGTGCTTAGGGTTGAGAAATTATATGCTAACCTTAAGAAGTGCACCTTTTGCACAAACAAGCTTGTTTTTCTTGGTTTTGTGGTTTCATCGCAAGGTATAGAGGTTGATGAGGAAAAGATCATGGCAATCAAAGAATGGCCAACACCCACCATCGTTGGACAAGTGAGATCTTTTCATGGACTAGCCGGATTCTATAGGAGGTTTGTTAAGGACTTTAGCACCTTAGCCGCCCCTATTACAAGTGTTATGAAGAAGAATGCACCATTCAAGTGGGGAGATGAACAACAAGAAGCATCTGAGACGTTGAAGGATAAACTAACTAATGCTCCTTTGCTTATTTTACCTAACTTTAACAATACTTTTGAGATTGAATGTGATGCATCAGGGGTTGGAATTGGAGCTGTTTTAAATTATCCAACCTATGAGAAATTGAATAGGGCTGCATTGAATTATCCAACCTGTGATAAAGAGTTGTATGCACTTGTGAGGGCATTGCAAACTTGGCAACACTACCTTTGGTGTAAGGAGTTCGTGATTCATACGGATCATGAGAGTTTGAAGTATTTAAGAGGCCAACAAAAGTTAAAAAAGAGACATGCTAAGTGGAGCGAGTTCATAGAGAGCTTTCCTTATGTTGTGCGATGCAAACAAGGTAAGGAGAATGTGGTAGCCGATGCTTTATCAAGGAGGTATGTCTTACTTTCCATGCTTGATTCTAAGTTTCTTGGTTTTGAGTATATTAAAGAATTATATGCTAGTGATGTTTATTTTGGTGAAATCTTTAAAGCATTTGAAAATTCTGGTTTTGGAAAGTATTATAAGCATGATGGATTTTTGTTTAAGGAATCTAGATTGTGTGTGCCTTCTTGTTCTTTGCGCATCTTGCTCTTGAGGGAATCGCATGAAGGGGGTTTAATGGGTCACTTTGGAGTTGATAGAACATATGATATATTGCATGAACACTTCTTTTGGCCTAAGATGCGACATGATGTAGGGAAGTATGTTGCTAGTTGCATTGTTTGTTTGCAAGCTAAATCTACTTCTAAACCGCATGGATTGTGTACTCCTTTGCCTATTCCTCATGAACCATGGACTCATATTAGCATGGACTTTGTGTTAGGATTACCTCGTTCTAGGAGAGGTAAAGATTCTATCTTTGTGGTTGTTGATAGGTTTTCTAAGATGGCTCACTTTATTGCATGTACTAAAACGGATGATGCCATTAATGTAGCTAATTTGTTCTTTAAAGAAATTGTTAGACTACATGGAATGCCTAGGACGATTGTAAGTGATAGAGATGCTAAGTTCTTAAGTCACTTTTGGAGAACTTTATGGGCTAAGTTAGGTACTAAGTTGTTATTTTCTACTACTTGTCATCCTCAAACCGATGGTCAAACCGAGGTAGTTAATAGGACTTTATCTACTTTGCTTAGGGCTTTAATTAAAAAGAACTTAAGAACTTGGGAGGATTGTCTACCTCATGTCGAATTTGCATATAATAGAAGCATACATAGCACCACTGGATTTTCAGCTTTTGAAACTGTGTATGGCTTTAATCCTTTAACCCCTTTGGATTTATTGAGTTTACCTTTGAGTGTGCAAGTCGACATGGATGGAAGAAGGCCGATTATGTTAGGGAACTTCATGCTAGGGTTCGAGCTCAAATTGAAAAAAAGACACAACACTACATGAAGAATGCTAACAAAGGGCGCAAGGAAGTCATCTTTGAACCCGGGGATTGGGTTTGGTTGCATCTAAGGAAGGAGAGGTTCCCTGAAAAGAGAAAGTTTAAGCTCTTACCTCGTGGAGATGGTCCATTCCAAGTCTTCCTAGTGAATATGGCAATGTAAGTGCTACTTTTAATGTTTCAGACTTTTCCTTCTTTGATAGTGATGCAGATTTGAGGACAAATCCTTTTCAAGGGAGAGGGGATGATGTGCCAAGGGCTTATCATGGCTTAGAAGAGCACAATGGAGTCATTGGAGATGTCTTGGAGATTCAAGAAGATGCCATGGATGATCCCGAATTGAACACAAGCTTGGTGGAGCAAGGAGTTGAGGACCGGCCACCATCGCATGGAGCAACCGGCCATGACCGGCCAACGCATGGGACACCGCACGGGACATCGCACAAGCCATCCGGCCACAACCGGCCATCGCACGGGCCAACGCATGCGCCAACCGGACACAACCGGCCACTTGACCCTTTAGCCATTCCGCAAGGTCCAATCACAAGGGCTCGGGCTAAAAGGTTCAAGGAAGCTTTATTGGGCTTTGTAAGTTCTCATCTTGGAGGTTTAGAGTCCATTGAAGACCATTTGGAAGGCATTGAAGTCGACATCACCAAGAATATTCCCATCGATTCCAAGGTGTTCACTTTACTTGAAATCGATGAGCATTAGGCTTTGGCATTGTGTAATTCGGCCTCTTGGGCCTTTATTCTATCTTAGATTAGCTTATTTTTAAGTTTGGACCTTATTTGGATTGTGCCTTGGTTGACTAAGTCCAATCCTTGTTTAATTATGTCTTTATTTCCTTTCCTTAGTTGGGCAAGGACTAGTTTTTCCATAGCCCTTATATTTGGTCGAAAATTAGGATTTATTTTAGGATTTTGGTTGACCCTTTCACTATATAAGGCCACCAATATCTCTTGTAAAAGTTGACGTCAAGTTAATCAATAAAGTTGAGAGGTTTATACCCATATCGATTTCTTTGGCTTCATTGTTCTAGTTTGAGCAAACTTAGGGTTTTTCTTCTTGTAGAGTCCTAGCAAGCAATTAGGTTGAGATAGCTTAGTTGTTTGTGAATCTTGTGATCTTGAGAATTCAATTGCCGGACTAATTGAGTGCTTAAGGCCGACGAAAGAGAAGGAATAGCCTTGTGAAGGTCATCGACATACAAGTCTAGGAGTTGAAGAAGTTCAAGTCGACTTTGGTGGATATTCAAAGGGTGGATTTGAATCTAATACAACTAGATTCGTATCATAAACCCAAATGACTTAGACAATTCACATCAATGACATTGTCTTCATTGTTGAAGCGATATTCATCATCAACTTCAACTACTTTATTGACCAAAATCTTGCTAATCAACAATGGAAAAACAAATGCCTTATCTTCATGTGAAGAATGAACTACTTCCCACATCCTTGAGAGTAACAACTTAGCCATTGGTATCCCATTACAATGACCTAATCCATGGCAAAGCTTGTCTACAACATAGAAGTCTTCAATGCGAAGCTTATGCTTGTTACTACTCCTAGGAATAACATTATGATGCAATAAGTAACACACAAGTCTATCCCTTGGTTCCATATACTTGACTCTTACCTCTCTATTCCCTTGGTTATCCATACCAAGAGGGATGTCAAACCTCCTTAAAGCACCATCCCTTTTCCATTTACTCTCGGTGGCGGTCCTTTGCTCTCCATTAAGATAAGTAAAATAGAACATACTATCCTCATTGTTCAAATCAAGTAAATGGTATAGATATTCCTCATCAACTACAATGTACTTACCTTTAACCATTGTTTTGATGGTGTAGGAATAACCATCACGCTCCTTGTCCATGTTGGCCTAAAATTGTTTCTCCAAATTGGGATAGTAGTATCCATCTACTTGAAGAAGTGATCCCCAACCTCTATTGACAAACAATTGGCTAACTCCAAGTTCTTGATCAATGTTAGTTGGAAGTACTTTTTCTATAATGAAAGAGTTGGTATACCTTGCTTCATACCACTCTTGACATTCATTATCAACAAATATGGGTGGCGGCACACTAAGGTAAGGTTGTATGGTGGTTTCCTCCTCAATTGGTGCTGCTTGGGATGTTGATGCTCTTGCTCTCACTCTTCTGATGCGCCAAGGGCTTATCATGGCTTAGAAGAGCACAATGGAGCCATTGGAGATCATGTCTTGGATAAACTTGGAGATGTCTTGGAGATTCAAGAAGATGCCACGGATGATCCCGGATTGAACACAAGTTTAGCGGAGCAAGGAGTTGAGGACCGGCCACCATCGAATGGAGCAACCGGCCATGACCGGCCAACGAATGGAATGCCGCACGAGACATCGCACAAGCCATACGGCCATCGCACGGACCAACGCATGCGCCATCCGGCCACAATCGACCATTCGATCCATTAGCTATTCCGCAAGGTCCAATGACTAGGGCTCGGGCTAAAAGGTTCGAGGAAGCTTTATTGGGCTTTGTAAGATCTCATCTTGGAGGTTTAGAGTCCATTGAAGACCATTTGGAAGGCATTGAAGTCGACATCACCAAGAATATTCCCATCGATTCCAAGGTGTTCACCTTACTTGAAATCGATGAGCATTAGGCTTTGGCATTGTGTAATTCTGCCTCATGGGCCTTTATTCTATCTTAGATTAGTTATTTATTTAGTCTAGAAGACATTGGGTTGGTCCTTGTTTGACTAAGTCCAATCCTTGCTTAATTATGTAATGTTATTTATTTTTCCTAGTAGGACAAGGAGTAGGCTATTTCCTTGTTCCTTCCTTTATGTTTATGCCGCCCTTATGGCTTTAGGATTAGGGAGAGGTGCGTCCCCCACCACTATATAAAGGGACCATCCCCCTCTTGTAAACACAAGTCAAGTTAATCAATAAAGTTGAGAGGTTTATACCCATATCGATTTCTTTGGCTTCATTGTTCTAGTTTGAGCAAACTTAGGGTTCTTCATCTTGTAGAGTCCTAGCAAGCAATTAGGTTGAGATAACTTAGTTGTTTGTGAATCTTGTGATCTTGAGAATTCAATTGCAGGTCTAATTAAGTGCTTAAGGCCGACGAAAGAGGAGGAATAGCCTTGTGAAGGTCATCGACATACAAGTCTAGGAGTTGAAGAAGTTCAAGTCGACTTTGGTGTATATTCAAAGGGTGAATTTGAATCTAATACAACTAGATTCGTATCAATTGGTAATCAGAGCATAGGTTGTCATCTTCAATCGGTAAATCTATCCTTCTATACATCATTCATCAAGTTTTCATCCATCAAACTTCATCTTGTTCTTATCGCACCATATAGTTCCAAAAATTCAGAAACTTTGAAAATTCATAGCTAATTCATCTTACATCTTTTTGCTTTGAAATTTCAGATTTAAGTCCCTTATAACTAGTGGTTATATCGAAAAATATAAAAAAATAAAAAAAATTTCGACCAGAAACTTGTGATTTTTGTTCTGGATTCGTTTGAGCTCGGAAAGCTGTGAAATTTGAGTTTTAGACTTCTTTTGGTGTGATCTTTCTGGGAAAAATATTGAAAAAAATCAATAAAATCTGTGAGCTTTAGACTTCTTCTAGGGTTTTCAGTTTGGGAAATTTGGGGATTAGGGTTTTCTTGTGCAATTGATCTACTTAGTTGCAATTAGCCCTAATTGATTGTGTAATTGAGATCCTTGGGTTACTTTTGCTGTGAATTGTGATTTGATTTGAAGAATTTCAGGTTACAAACCCTATTGGATACAAGTGGTACAAAATTGGAGATAAGTGGTATTAGGGTTTACTAATCGATTTGGTTGTTTAAATTGTGCTTGAATTGAGTTTTTGTGCAGCAACTTTGGAGAAGGAATTCGACATTAAAAGCCTGCATAAGTGGTTTGGTTTGGTTTAAGATCACTTTCCTTTGATTCACAAATAATTTTCCTACTAATTGTGTGTTCCTCAAGTAGGTCACGAGAAGAAAGGAGTGCTCTAGGAGTTGCTCTTATTAGGCCTATTCAAAGCTAGAAAAAGGCATAATCTTGTGAGATCATCAAGAGAGTAGTGGACCACCAATCCATAGGATTTGAGTACAAACACGAGAGCACAAGTCAAAGGTATAAGCACACACACACTTGTGAGGATTTTTACTACTAATCTTTGTTCTTTGTGTAGGTACCATGGAAAATCAACAAGCAAACACTAATGCCATGTTACAACAAATACTTAAACAACTTGGCACCATGTGTATTAGTTTGGGTGATAGGAGAACTTTGAGAGCCTATGTGAAAGGGGATGTTCATAGGGAGAATTTGTTTCACACTAGGATGTATGCGAAGGGAAGACTAATAGTGTGATTATAGATGGGAAGAGTTGTAAAAACATAGTTAGTCATTATTTGGTGAAAGAGTTACAACTACCTACTTCTAATCATCCTAAACCCTATAGCTTAGGTTGTTTCAATGATGAAGAAGAAATTAGTGTTGACAAACAAGTTTTAGTTTCTCTTTCTTTGGGCAGGTAACAAGGGAGATATTTTGTGTGATGTCTTACCCATGCAAGCATGCCATGTACTACTTGGTCGACCTTGGCAATATGACAACAAAGTTCAACATGATGGTGAGACGAACCAATATACTCTCATGTGTGGTAAGAAGCCCTTTACTTTAATTCCTTTATCACTTCAAGATGCCTTAAAAGATGAAATTAAAGTAAGAGATGATTTTGCTAAATTGGATGCTGAATTTAGGGCCAAAGAAAAGAGTAAATTTGAACCTAAAATAGATGATTGTTTTGATAATAAAACAACCTTAGTTGAAAAGAGTCTTGTAGATGTTGTTTGCGATAATACTAAACTTAATATGAGTGTTGTTTGCAATGGCACTAAATCTGTTTTAAGTGTTGTTTGTGATGATACTAAATCTGTTTTGGATGCTAATTGTGATGAAAATAATTCTGTTTTGGTTGATCATAGCATTGCAAATAATTCTGTTTTGGTTGATCATAGCATTGCAAATAATTCTGTTTTGGTTGATTATAGCATTAAAAATAATTCTGTTTTGGGTGAAAAAAAAGAGATTTCTAAGGAAGTTGTTAAAGAGTGTATGTTAGCTACTAAAAGTGAGATTAAGAGTGCTTTGCATGATAATACTGTTTTGGTCTCACCTTTGTTTCGAAATACACCTGTGAGCACTAACCACTTGGATAAGGAACTTCCAAGCAAAATTCTTTTGAGTAATTTTGTAGGAATTGGAGCTGTTTTGATGCAAGGTGGGAAGCCCGTCGCCTACTTTAGTGAGAAATTGAATGGGGCTGCATTGAACTATCCAACCTATGACAAAGAGTTGTATGCAACACTACCTTTGGCCTAAGGAATTTGTGATTCATACGGATCATGAGAGCTTAAAGTATTTAAGAGGCCAACAAAAGTTGAACAAAAGACATGCTAAGTGGAGCGAATTCATTGAGTCTTTTCCTTATGTTGTGCGATATAAACAAGGTAAGGAGAATGTGGTAGCTGATGCTTTATCAAGGAGGTATGTCTTAATTTCCATGCTTGATTCTAAGTTTCTTGGTTTTGAGTATATTAAGGAATTATATGCTAGTGATGTTTACTTTGGTGAAATATTTAAAGCATGTGAAAATTCTGGTTTTGGAAAGTATTATAAGCATGATGGATTTTTGTTTAAGGAATCTAGATTGTGTGTGCCTTCTTGTTCTTTGCGCATCTTGCTCTTGAGGGAATCGCATGAAGGGGGTTTAATGGGTCACTTTGGAGTTGATACTCCCAACATTCTAAACCGCATGGATTGTATACTCCCTTGCCTATTCCTCATGAACCATGGACTCATATTAGCATGGACTTTGTGTTAGGTTTACCTCGTGTCGCAACGTCCGGGTCCGGGGGGTACCGAACCCTACCGCTGAACGACTTAAAAACTAAAACTATGGCTATGGAGTCCTACCCCTTACTGAGTTCTAGGAGTTGCCACTAATCTTTTTTGCCTAGGTGTGATTAGCCACCTACCAAATTATTAAGTCTAATATTCACCTATGCTCGGCAAAGGTAACATTAAACCTAATAAGGTCTACTTAACCAGAGATTCTATGGTCCGGGAGTCGGGTACGCGTGGGGAAGGATTAGCACCCCCACAACGCCCGTCAAAAGACGGCACTGACTAGTTTAGAACTACTGTGGGTTTCTATTATCGGTTGTCTGTATTCCTAAAATTTCTCATGCCCTTAAACTCTTCTATTAATTCTTAAACTTAAGCAAAATAAACAAGCAAAAATGAGTTTTGGAATTTTGGAATAAGAATGTTGGGAACTTTCCCGTTTTCTATTTTGTCCTCTTTTTGGGCTCCTCGTGATGAGGATTTTCTTTAAAACTTACCATTAAAACAATTATTTTTCTTGAAAACTGTTATTTGTCGGGAACTTTCCCTTCTTTTGAAAACTTTGAGAAAAAAGACTCTTTTTGATTAATTGATTTTTGTCTTTTGAAAAACAAAGAGAACAAATGCAAGCGCAAACTCTTTTTAATTTTCGAAAAGGTTTTTTTTTTCTTTCTTTTTCATTTGGTTAGCAACTAATTCTCTTTTGATTTTTTTTAATTGACTCAATTACCCTGAATTAAGCCCTTATTACTGATTATCTTTCTTTGATTCTTAACTGACTCAATTACCCTGAATTAAGCCATTTTATTTTCCCTGATCTTTGTTTCTAACTAAACTTAATTACCCTGAATTAAATTGCTTATTACTTACTTAATTACCCTGAATTAAGTTGATTACTGATTGACTTAATTACCCTGATTTAAGTTGATTACTGAATTCCTTAATTACCCTGAATTAGTTGATTACTGACTCACTTAATTACCCTGAATTAAGTTATTGCCTTACTTAATTTTCCTGAACTAAGTTACTAACTGAATTACTTAATTACCCTGAATTAAGGTTCATTACTGACTTACTTAATTACCCTGAATTAAGTTGATTACAGATTCACTTAATTACCCTGAATTAAGTTGATTACTGAATTATTTAATTACCCTGAATTAAGTTATTACTGAATTACTTAATTACCCTGAATTAAGTTATTAACTGACCTTACTCAATTACCCTGAATTAAGTTAATTACTGAATTACTTAATTACCCTGAATTAAGTTGCTTATTACTGACTCACTTAATTACCCTGAATTAAGCTACTTACTGACTTACTTCACTTACTTAATTACCCTTAATTAAGTTACTGACTTAATTTACTTACTTAATTACCCTTAATCAAATCGACTATTGACTTGCTTAATTACCCTGAATTAAGTTGCTTATTACTGATTCACCTTTTCTTATTTCTTACATCTTGATCTTGATATATTTGGAATTTTAATCTTTGATTAATCACTGGATTTGGTCTTGAAATGCATGGACGCACATGATGCATGAAAATCCGATTACAGTTTTAATTACCCATTAATTATACGAGGAACGCCTTTGATCGCCTCCCAATAAATGGTAAACGGTCTCCGGACATTTCCAAGCCTCCGGGAGAAGACGAACAAACTCAGACACGCATGAATGAGCCGCTCGCCTTTCCCATCACGGGAGTCACTTTAATTGATCTCAAATGGACATAGTAACTTGCAACAATTTATGAAAATTAAAGATGAATGCAAATGCCCTAATCTATCCCTTATTCCCAATAAAAAAAGGAAGCAATCTAAATCCTAGAACTTCTATGACTTAATCCCAATTAAAGAACTTAAACAAACCCTAGTTTATTATTCTATTCTTAGATTAAAAGCTCGTCTTCAATTATTAAACCCAAAACTTTATTAGCAAATCAAACTACCTTAGCTTTATTCACTTCTCAAATTGTTTAACATGCTAATTTCTAAATAATACTTATTCTAAATTTCGAATTAATCTATCCGATATATATATATACTTATTTACTTTTTTTCTATCAAAAATTATTTTTTTCCAACCATTTTAACCTAAATAATGTTAATTTCATTAAACTAAATTGACAGGCACCTGATTGAGCAAAAATGAAGTTAAAAGGACCCAATCAGGTTAAGAAAGGAACCTTATTGAAAACGGAACAAAGTTTATGTATTTAAATGAGTAAAGTTGTTAGCTTTTGGACCTAATTAACTTAAATTAAGGATCAAATTAAAGAAATAAATAAGTGTTACACTAAATAACAGAAAAAAACCTAGGCTTACATCATGCCTATAAATACAACCCAATTCTTATTTCAAAAAGGTCAGAAACCCTTACCTTTGCCGTCTCCTCCGCCGGAAATCACAGTCGCGGTGGCGCCGCCGTGTCGGAGCTCTCAACCGTCGCCGACGACCCTCAAACTTCACCGACGAACTCTACTCAACCCCCTGAACCCAACGCCGGTATCCGTTTCCCACGAATCTTGCCGGAACTTCACAGATCTAGCTTTTCCGAAACCGACTCCAAGCTTTTTGACCGGAAAATCCGACCGCCCGATGACCCCACTCTCCGGGTATGTTATTCTCCTTCCTTATCTCTCTCTTTTTACCGAAGCAATCTCTAAAACTACAACCTAGATTCGAATGACTCAAACCGGAACTAACACTACTTTTTTTTTTTGTGTTGTTTTTGGTTGTTCTTGGCGAAAAGCTAAGAGGAGCGGTGTTGAAGGATTTAGGCAAAGAAGAGGGAAACCAAAGGTAAAAGACTCCTACTCATTTTTTTGATCTTTTTGTTTTCTAGAAAACTATGAACAAGAAAATATGGCTTTGTTTTTTTTTTTTGGTTACCGGAAAAATGGAAAAAACTTCTAGCAAGAAAAGAAACTAGGGTTTTTTTTCTTTTTTCTTTTTTTGTTTTTTGAAGCTGTATCTCTGTTGAAGAACCGGAAACTAGGGTTTTTTGAAAACTGTGCCCCCTCCCTGTAATCCCAGAAAAATGTATATATATACCTCCCAATGCTTGAATCCCCACCGTATCCCTTTTTTTTTTGTAATCCAAGGGTCCTTTTTCTCTTACTAGTTGGTTTTTTTATTCCCATTCTAACCAATTTGTCTTTTTTGAATTATTTGCTGACTACGTATGCAAATCAGTCTGTAAGACTGAATATACCCTTTGTTTGTCTCTTAGTGCAGGAAGGATTAACTTCTCATATGTCAGGTGATCTTTGCTGCAAAACAGAATGAGCTGGCTCTTTGAAACCAAGGAAAATAGGACATCTGTGTAGGTAAATTTCCATCCCTCTCTTCTCCTTCTTTTTGTCTTATTGCTTCCTTTTGATCAATTGTTGTTGTGTGCATTGCCTGTTAACTCTCTGTTTTCTTTGATTACAATATAATGGTCTCCCTAGTAAAAAGAAGAAATGTCTTGAAAGCTTCATTTATTCAATAGTCTTTGCTCATCGGTACACTTCCTTCTTTCCACATGTTTCTCTGAAATTCCCCGCTTCCCTAGTGAATTAAGTTGACCATTTGATTGCCCATGTCCTTGCTATTCTTGTGCCATGATGACTTAAGGCATGTGTGGTGTAACTAGATGCTTGGGAAACCTTGTGTTTAGTGCAAATCTGTCAAATGATCGTTTTTGATGCTGCTGTTCAGTGTTTGTGTTTGCTCTGCATATTTTGATCACAATTTGCATTCTGCCTATTGTGCTTTTTATTTAGGCCCTGAATCCTTTATGGTTGATAATGGATCTCTCTTGCTGACTCATGTGCTGCATTTTTCTTGATGAATTTGACCCTAATGACCTTGTCAAATTGCTGGGATTTGGTAATCATGTGCTATTGGTCCATTTGCTTTTACCTTTATTGAACTGGCACTGCTTGCTAAGTATGAACTGTGTATGCTGAGAATTTAAAACCCTGGAGTTACATGAAATGCTATGAGTGCAGTATGGATGTTAACAATTTGTGCTGTCTTGGACTTGAATGCCTATGGTTTTTGCCATTTGATTCCCTTTAATGATGTTGGATTCCCTTGAAATATCTACTGATCTTGTCATGATTGAGCCCTGAACTTTCTTGTTATAGTTTTGGTGCAATACCTTGCTTGCTGTTTTCTGTTTCTCATCATTTCCAAGGCTGTATGGGAGTTCAGGGATCAGAAACCAATTCTGAATCTCTTTCCCAATTCAGCCAAGAGCAGAAAAATAGCCTTCATGTTTGCATGTTGTTTTCCTTGTGTGCATTCTGTTATGAAGCTCTTGATGGGCCTGCTTGCTTTTCTCTACTTTGTGCTTTCTAACCTAGTTGCCCTTTCCACCATTCTTCTCATGCATACCCCTGCACATGAGGTCTTTTAAAAGACCTTCAACGCTCGGGTGCATGCTTGTTTGATAGCCTTTACATGTTCCTCTGTCCTTTTTCATGTGCTGCATTGCCTTTGCATTCTATTTAAGCCCTCCGACTCTCTTCTCAGCTCACATCGATTGATGGTGTTTAGCTTTGAATTTGGGGGGATACATTTATATTCTACACAATACCCTTCTTTTTTCATCATCTGACAGGGTTGGATCAAATGCGTCAAAAGCACCAAGCACGGGAAAGGGAAAATGAAAGATGATCCCTCCAAAGTCAAGCTCCCAACCTTGTAACCAAAAGAAAGCCCATGTACTTGTAAACCAAAGCTACTGGCCTTGTCATCTTGTAAATGCAACCTTATTACCTTAATCATCATTTTCTGTATTTTATACTCATGTAAATGTACTTTAAATAAATCCCATTAAAGATTGAAATGCATGACTATGACCTACATGTGCCACTAGTCACCCATATGACTAATTTAAACAAGGAAAATGAATATGATATGACTAATTTATAACTTTAATGTGAAGAAAATATCCAAGGTGCACAATAAGAATCTTTTTTTTTAATTTCAAGTTGACTACAATGAATCAGTTAATCTAAATTAAAAGCGTGCTAGAAATTACTAAAATGTCCCAGAACTATGCAAATGACCAAAATACCCTTAGTTCACGAATGACCAAAATGCCCCTATGTGATCTCAACGCCTATTAAGAAATAAATTGATTTAATTCAACGGATACAGGACAAAAATGGGTGTCTACACCTTGTTCTAGGAGAGGTAAAGATTCTATCTTTGCGGTTGTTGATAGGTTTTCTAAGATGGCACACTTTATTGCATGTACTAAAACAGATGATGCCATTAATGTAGCTAATTTGTTCTTTAAGGAAATTGTTAGACTACATGGAATGCCTAGGACGATTGTAAGTGATTGAGATGCTAAGTTCTTAAGTCACTTTTGGAGAACTTTATGGGCTAAGTTAGGTAATAAGTTGTTATTTTCTACTACTTGTCATCCTCAAACTGATGGTCAAACCGAGGTAGTTAATAGAACTTTGTCTACTTTTCTTAGGGTTTTAATTAAAAAGAACTTAAAAACTTGGGAGGATTGTCTACCTCATGTCGAATTTGCATATAATAGAAGCATAAATAGCACCACTGGATATTCACCTTCTAAAACTGTGTATGGCTTTAATCCTTTACCCCCATTGGATTTGTTGAGTTTACCTTTGAGTGTGCAAGTCGACATGGATGGACAAAGGAAGGCCGAATATGTTAGAGAACTTCATGCTAGAGTTTGAGCTCAAATTGAGAAAAAGACACAACACTACATGAAGAATGCTAACAAAGGGCGCAAGGAAGTCATCTTTGAACCCGGGGACTGGGTTTGGTTGCATCTAAGGAAGGAGAGGTTCCCTGAAAAGCGCAAGTCTAAGCTCTTACCTCGTGGAGATGGTCCATTCCAAGTCTTGGAGAGGATCAACAACAACGCCTACAAGCTAGATCTTCCTAGTGAATATGGCAATGTAAGTGCTACTTTTAATGTTTCAGACTTATCCTTGTTTGATAGTGATGCAGATTTGAGGACAAATCCTTTTCAAGGGAGAGGGGATGATGCGCCAAGGGCTTATCATGGCTTAGAAGAGCACAATGGAGCCATTGGAGATCATGTCTTGGATAAACTTGGAGATGTCTTGGAGATTCAAGAAGATGCCACGGATGATACCGGATTGAACACAAGTTTGGCGGAGTAAGGAGTTGAGGACCAGCCACCATCGCATGGAGCAACCAGCCATGACCGGCCAACGCATGGAATGCCGCACGAGACATCGCACAAGCCATCCGGCCATCGCACGGACTAACGCATGAGCCATCCGGCCACAACCAGCCATTCGATCCATTAGCTATTCCGCAAGGTCCAATGACTAGGGCTCGGGCTAAAAGGTTCAAGGATGCTTTATTGGGCTTTGTAAGATCTCATCTTGGAGGTTTAGAGTCCATTGAAGACCATTTGGAAGGCATTGAAGTCGACATCACCAAGAATATTCCCATCGATTCCAAGGTGTTCACCTTACTTGAAATCGATGAGCATTAGGCTTTGGCATTGTGTAATTCGGCCTCATGGGCCTTTATTCTACCTTATATTAGTTATTTATTTAGTCTAGAAGACATTGGGTTGGGCCTTGTTTGACTAAGTCCAATCCTTGCTTAATTATGTAATGTTATTTATTTTTCCTAGTAGGACAAGGAGTAGGCTATTTCCTTGTTCCTTCCTTTATGTTTATGCCGCCCTTATGGCTTTAGGATTATGGAGAGTTGCGTCCCCCACCACTATATAAAGGGACCATCCCCCTCTGGTAAACACAAGTCAAGTTAATCAATAAAGTTGAGAGGTTTATACCCATATCGATTTCTTTGGCTTCATTGTTCTAGTTTGAGCAAACTTAGGGTTCTTCATCTTGTAGAGTCATAGCAAGCAATTAGGTTGAGATAACTTAGTTGTTTGTTAATCTTGGGATCTTGAGAATTCAATTGCAGGTCTAATTGAGTGCTTAAGGCCGACGAAAGAGGAGGAATAGCCTTGTGAAGGTCATCGACATACAAGTCTAGGAATTGAAGAAGTTCAAGTCGACTTTGGTGGATATTCAAAGGGTAGATTTGAATCTAATACAACTAGATTCGTATCATCTTCTCGACATTTTCTCGAACACTTGGTGGGCAGTAGGTTACCTTGTAGGGTTTCTTGAAAAATCTTTCTTTAAAATCCAATGTAGCACTCCCCAATGCTCTAAAATGCTCCAATCAACTTCCAAACTATCTCTTATCTCCTTTCTAATCACTTCAAACAAGAATCCAAAGAAAATAACCACTTTCCCAAAACTTGAAATTTTGAAAAATTGATGGATTGATGGAAAAAGTGTTGAATAATCAAATGGGTAAGTGTTTAAGGGGATAAAAAAATGAAAGAAATTATTTGTAAGTGATGAAGTAGTGAAATTTGAAAATTAAAGTGAGTGAATATGTGAATGTAGGCAAGAGAAAAGAAAATTGAGTGGGTTTTGGATGAAGATGGGTGTTGAAGGATTTGAAGTGGGTGTTGGGTGGTATTTATAGTTTTTGAGATGGGTGATGGGTGTAGGCGAGTTGGAAGGCTCGGCATGGCATGGGTGTTGTCAGCGGCACATGGGTGCTCAAGCCATCGGGCTGGGCGCTCAGCCAAAGCACCTGGGCGCCCACCCTGAGTCGGCCTCCAGCACAGGCCCTTGCGGCTGGGTGCTAGGGCTTTCCAGCTGGGTGCCTAGGCTTATGGCATGGGGCCCCAGCTGGGATCGGGCTTGGTCCCTTTGATTCCAAATTTCGATTTTTGCTACCAAATTCAATTCCAACTTCAACTAAAGTTGCCATCCAAAAATCTTACCATATTCCAAATTTCTTCAATCCAAAAACACTTGATTTTCACCAAAAATTCCACTTGATAACCATCAAAAGATTGACCTTATGTCCTTATCACTTAAGAGTCTATATGTATGAGATGCATGAGATAATTGTACAATGATAATATGCATGGAAAAAACATTCAATTCAAGAAAATTAATTGATATGCATCAATCATCAATCAAACATAGGAAATTAAATGAGATTAGAGTTCAAGAAAGCTTCTCTCTTTATGCAAAGTGTAGCTCCAATGTTCTTAATGCGTGCTTCCTTCCTTGTCTCCATTGCTTGATCGATTCCCTTGAGTTGAAAATGCAAAATGACCTATAACTAAGAAAAAGAAAATTCAAAATTAAAGGATAGATGTTAGTGTATTGGGTTGCCTCCCAATTAGCGCACTCATTTAATGTCTTTGGCTAGACATCCTCGTGGACTATTCTCCATTGGTGAAGGAACGTTGAGTGTGCTCCTTCAAAAGTTCCATGGTGATGTTGAGAGTGTCCCTTATGACTTTGAAAAGTTCAATTATGGCTCCATCAATCTTGAGTAACTTCTCTCGAGCTTCCTTCAATTCCTTGTTGACATCTTCACGCGTGTTGTTGGAAATTTTGCCTCTTTCTCCAAGCTTCTCTTTGTTTTTCTTCTTGATCCAACTTGGAGGTGCAATTGAATGAGTCAACGCTTCCAATGCTTCATATGCGTCCTTCACAGTCCTATCGAACAAGGGTATGTTGTTGATGCTATCCACAAGAAGTTGATCATCGACTTCTAATCCTTGATAGAAGCACTCGATCAAAACTTGTTGTGAAATGCCATGTTGAGGGTAATCGGCACAAAGTGTCTTGAATCTCTCCCAAGCTAGGTGGAAATTCTCATATGTGTGTTGTCGAAAAGTTGTAATCCTTTGCCTCCCCTTTGAGAGTTGCTCACTTGTCATGGTTGAAGATGTTGTACCTAACTCTTTCTTTACCCACTTTTTCACTATACAAACAAAATCATTAGTTTTCAAAGATAAATTTGATGAAAGTTTGGGATGAATTACATCACCATCAAACTCCATCGTCAATGAGCCATCAAAAACATCGATTTTGGTGTGAAAAGTCCTTAGGAAAGGCCTTCCTAATAAAAGAGGGCATTGATCCTTTGTAATTTCTCCTTCCATTTCCATAACAAAAATATCAATAGGAAAAATTAAATGTTGTACTTTAATCAAAATGTTCTCTAGCACACCTTTGGGATGTACCAAAGATCCATCGGCCAATTGAAGAACAACATCAGTGTATTTTAAAGGACCAATTTTTAAAGTTTGATAGAAAGAATAAGGCATAACACTTAAAGATGCTCCTAAGTCAAGCATAGCATTATCAATGATAGTATTTCCAATTGAACAACTAATTGAAAACATCTAGGATCCTCGCATTTTGGAGGTAAATGTCTTTGCAAAACAGCAAAAACTGTTGCTCTAACATTCAACTTACCTTGCAACCTTTTCTTGTTTTGTACACAATTGCTTAAGAAGCTTTGCATACCTTGGTACTTGTTGAATTGCATCAAGAAGTGGGATGTTGACCTCGACCTTTCGAAAAATATCCAAGATGTCTTGATCTTCATCTTCTTTCATTGATTTCCTTGACCTGGTTGGAAAAGGTTCCTTCTTTGAAGTTTCCTTGGCTTCTCCATCATCCTTGACAAATTCAAGAATAATGGGTTCATCATCTTCAATTTTGATCTCCTTTGCTAGCACATGCAATTCTTCTTTTTTCTTGCTTGTCCCTTCATCCATTGTAGACTTAGTTGGATATGGTTCGTCCAATTCCTTTCCACTTCTCAAGGTAATAGCATTTACATTTTCCTTAGGTGGCAGTTTTGATTGAGATGGGATCTTGTTTTGGCCTTGTGCTTTGAGCTCACTCACATCACTTGTCAATTGACCTAATTGCTTCTTGATGATCTCCATGGTCTCTCTCATTTGTTGCATTCCCTCAGAATAGTGTGAAGATTGCCTTGGATAGTTTTTTGGCCTTGCTTGGTAAGCACCTTGGTTCCCATAAAAATTGTAGCTTCTTGGAAATGGCTCTTGCTTCCTTTGAAATCCCTCTTGCATTCCTAAAGCATTGACTTCTTCAACATCATCTTCGACCAACTTTGGACACTTGTCCGTGTGATGTCCTAATGAACAAATCCCACAAAGCTTTTGCACACTTGATATGTTCGATTTAACTAAATCAGTGAGCAAAGCAATTTGTTGATTTGCTTCTTCAATTCGTTGCTCCAATGTAGAGGAATGGGTTGCACACTTGTCGATGAAAGCCCCTCCACTTGCAGAATCTATGGAAGATCTATCAAATGGAAGTAAACCTTCATAGAAATACTGAATAAGCAGTTGTTGAGGAATTTGATGATTTGGACAACTTGAGCACAACCTCTTGAAACGTTCCCAAAACTCGTACATAGTCTCGCCTTGGGATTGCTTAATTCCACTTATCTCCTTTCGAATGCTTGAGGCTTTATGAACAGGAAAGAATTTTTTCCAAAAAACAACTTCTTAAGGCTCGTCCAAGAAGTGATTGAACCACTAGGCATGTAGTACAACCAATCCTTTGCACGATCCATAAGGGTAAAAGGAAAAGTTCTAAGTTTAAATTGCTCCTCAGAGATACCTTGCATCTTCATGGATGAACAAACAATTTGAAAATCTGTGAGATGTCGATGTGGATCTTCTCCAGGCATACCATGAAATTTTGGCAATAATTGAATGAATCCAGACTTGATCTCAAAATTTTCTTCATTGGTTGGATATTGAATTGCTAAGCGCTGTGTAGTCACATTTGGGGCAGCAAGTTCCCTCAAAGTCCTATTGTTGTTGTTTTCTTCGGCCATG
>AWWV01006493.1:0-17441 GCA_001974805.1 Corchorus capsularis
ATCAAAAGTAAAGGAAGCAAATCAGAAAAATGGTAATCAAGAGAAGTAACCCGTAGAAGAAGTAATCAGTAAAATGGAGTGAAAGTAAAAGAAGTAATCGGTAAAATGGTAATCAAGAGTGAAAGTAAAAGAAGTAATCGGTAAAATGGTAATCAAGAGTAAGAGTAAAGGAAGTAATCAGTAAATCGGTAAAAAAGTAAAAATGGTAAAAAATAGAGAGTAATCAGTAAAGGGTAAAATGGTAAAAATGGGAATTAAATCCAAAGAGTAAAATGACAAATGGTGATTAAATTCAAAGAATGAAAATAGTAATTAAGTTCAAGAGGGTGAAATAGTAATCAGTAAAGAGAAGAAAGTAAGGAGTAATCAGTAAAAGTAAAAATGGCAAAGAGTAGTAAAAAGTAACCGGGTAATATTAATCAGTAAAAGGTAAATGGTAAAGAGTAAAATGGTAATCAGTAAGGGCAAAATGGTAATTAGCAAGGAGTAATAAGTAAAGAGTAAAAGGTGATCAGTAATTCAAAGAGTAAAATGGTAGAAAAAGAAGAGTAAAAATGGTAATAATTAAGAAGAGGATAATTAGTAAAAGATGGTAATTAATAAAAAGGAGAGGAAAGTATGTTAGTTAATGATTTAGTTAGTATAAAAGAGTCAAATAGGCATGAAAATATTTAAAGATAGAAAACAACTGAACTTGGAAACCCATAGTTAAGTCTAGACTAGTCAGTGCCGTCTTCTGACGGGCGTCGTGGGGGTGCTAATCCTTCCCCACACGTACCCGACTCCCGAACCCTTAGGACTCTGGTTAGTAGACCGTTTATTAGTATATATCCTAATAAATTAAGCATCATAAATTATTCCAAAGTAGTATATATCCTAAGATGTAGGCTTCAACTTTCCTTAGAACAAAATAATCTCCCTAATATCTTAAACAACTCCACTTGAATAATTGGTATAGGAACAGACGTAATGCTAGTTCCAACATGCTAAGAAGATTAACCCGCATCTCGCTGACAATTAATCCCTAATATTCTATTTCAGGTCTATTTCAACCCTTAGAACATGCATTAAGTTAAACTTATCCACATGCATGATAAATCAATACCAAACTTGTCTACATCAATTTCCATCTCGGCCTAAAGATTTCAACAAGGTTTGATATCCCATTGAACCTAGGACTCCTAGAATTACAATTGTTACTTGGACCAATTTTAGCTTGACTCAAGCTACTTGAATCTAACTTTAGCATTCATATTATAAAGATAAGTAGGCCTCCAAATCCATCAACACATGAACACATAAAATGAAGTATAGAGATAAAAAACATATTCAAGTAGAAATCAAATTATTAAAAACAAAAGTCTCCCCATAAATTAAATGTCAAAAGCTCAATAAGATAATATATTGGAGAAATAAAAGATTAGCTACTCATGAATTGAGTAGTCATCAAAAGAAAAAGGAATAGAAAAAACCTAAAGTATGGCCGGCGGCTTCCTTAGCTCCAATCTCCAATCTAATTCTTCAAACCTCCCTTTTCTAGAGAGAAAAGGTGGCTATTTATACTAGAGCCTTAGGGCTAACTTAACGTAGGACAAGATAGTAATTTAAGCACATTAAATCACCTTTAATTGGGTTTAAAGTCGTCCTCCAGGTCTGGGCTATCCCTTAGTACCGAATTAGGGTTTATCATGTCATCTTGGGCTTTCCAAGGTCCATCATGTCTGCAGAAACTTCAGGGGCATTTTCGTCCACAATAACGGCAAAACTGGGCTTCGACCAAAACACAAAAGTTGTACATCTTGAAGTCAGCTTTCCAACGCTTACTCATTTGCCTCATTCGGAGTTCTGGATCAAAAGTTATGGCCAAAATACAGAAGGGTCGCTAAATCTGGAAACAAGTGAAGAGGCTTCAAGGTGAAGACACGCATGGTTGTTGGGTGATGCGCGCGCGGCATGCCCCTGACTCCCCCTGGGCGCCCATGTCGCAGGCTTGAGCGCCCAGGGCATTGGTCTCAGGCCCCAGGTCTCCTGCGCCCATGTTGGTGCTGGTCGCATGTCTCGAGTAGCGCTGGGCGCCCATGTGGTTTGCCTCGCGACCCATGTACTTCAGTGCTACGACGCCTCTAGACATGTCTTCTTGCCTTGAAATTCAACCTTGCTCCTTTGCTTCAAACTCTTGAAAATAAATCTTATGATGATAAAATTGACTCTTCAAGCTCTTCAATCATGATCATATTGGCTCCATTCTTCATCCAAAATGTCCTTGGAAAATATTTGTGTAAATAATCATCCAAAAAGGCACCAAAAAGGCACAAAATTGGTGATTTTGCACTTTTCTTCCAGTTAACACCTATAAACACAAATATACCAAATACAAGGTGTAATCAAGCATAAAATACCCAAAAAGCATAGGAAAATGACCATAAAAAGATGCATAATTTTGGTTTGATCATATTTCACCCACACTTAAGCTTTGCTAGTCCCTAGCAAACTAGTGTACTTTTCTCAAAAGAAAAGGTAAACAATTTCAATTGCACATACATATCAATAGATAATCCAACCATGAAGTCAAGAGAGAAAAGAATAATGAGAATACTTAATCTCAAAATCAAGCAATAACAAGCATCATCATTCTTAAGTAAACATAATAAGAGAAGTTCAATTCACTTACCCTCCTCTTCTTCACATGACCATCACTAACTATAAGCTTGTGTATACATCTATTTCCAAAGAAAAAGTACTATCATGGATATTAATCAAAGATTACGATGGATTTAGAAAAGGCGACTCACTTTAAAGAGACAAGGTTACCAACTGATCGGTCGTCATCAATCATAAAAATAATCCCAACAATTACTAACTAAAAATAGCTAGGGCAAGTAGGAGTCGATCCCACAGAGAGATAGGTTATTATTCTTTTTCTTAAAAACAAAATAAAATAAAGAGAATTTTGGAAGTAGAGTTGAATTAAATCAAACAATCAAGTAAAATTACTAAGAAATCAAACAAGAAAATTAAAGAAAATTATTAATAAGAAAGCAGTGAATAAACTGAGAAAATAATTAAAGAAAATCCTCCAACATAGAATTAATCTCCCTCTTGACATAAATAACATGGATCATCGATATCTAAAAATTATGAAAACCTTGGATAGCTTGTTTGGAATTAAATCCTAAATTACCTAAATTAGATAAAATTACCTTGGTCCAGCTTAAATTATCCCTTTTATTCTTAACAACTAATTACCTTGGTCCAATTTCATAATTGACAAGAACAAAAAATTAAGATCTAGTAATTTATAAACAAGCACAACAAACAATAAAATTATCCGTTGATTCTTATCTCTCTTGGAAGGAATTGGTCCTTCTCTTCCAATTGCTACTAATAATTAGATCCGAATTGGTCCTTCAAGATCTAATCTAGCTAATGGAACTCAATTTATCAAGACAGGTCTGGATCCAATCCATCAAAACAAGTTAACATAGGATTAAAACAGAGATTTAAGAAATACCCTAAACAATTCTCATATATAAGCACAAAATCTCACCATGATATAAGTCAAAAGATCAATTAAATTCTACATTGGAGAAAAGAAAAGGATTGCTCACTCATGAATTGAGTGAGCATCCACACATAAGAAGAAGAAAACTTATTTATGGAAGAAGAAGAAGAGGGGGCGACGGCTCCAAGAGTTTCTCCTCCAAATCTTCAAGCAAATCTAAAATATATTTTTCTAAAGAGAGAATACATAAAAACCTAGACCTAAGGTGGCTATTTATAGGAGAAAAATAACCTAAAGACTCCTATTAGACTTAGGATAGGACTCTAGGACGTTCTAGGGGCTGACTTGGTCTCCAAGTTGGCTTAAAAGTCTTCCTAAGGTTAAAATCCAAGTGAAAGTACGATCCTGAAATTTCCAGAAATCGCACAGCAACTTCGACATTAGTTTTGGGCTTGAAAACGGCAGAACCGGGCTTTGGATTTCAAAGGAAAGTTGTAGATCTCGGAGTTAGCTTTCCAACGGCTACTCACGGCCCTAAAACGGACGTCTGAGCAGAAAGTTATGGTCTTTTTACCGAGACTGCGCTGAATCCGAGATTAAATCGCAAATCTACGGGTAATTACGGGATTTGGATATTCTTTTGAATATTAAGCCCACAAATTGGGATTTTAACTCCAATTATAGGTTTATATGGGCTGAGTATAATCCCATATAAAGTATCCAAAAATCCTTAACTTCCGGGCTTCATCTGGGTTTGTCTTCAATCCTTTGCAAATTAAGCTCCAATCTTCAATTCTTGCTTCTTGAAATAATTATTCAATGGTCTTCAAGTCTTCAAATTATCTTCAAGAAATCTTCAAAACACGAACTTCGAATCTCCAAATCTATACTCAAAATTACTTTGCTCATATCTGTGTAAAAAGTCATCAAAATAGCTCCAAAAGTAGTGAAAATTAACAAATTTCCAATTTCACATCTCTTAAATACTCAAAACACAAATATCACCAAAATAAAGCAAATTAGAGCATAAATGGACCCAAAAACATAGTAAATTAACCATAAAAATAGGGTTGTTTTTAGCTCTATCATAATTTCCCCCACACTTGAACTTTGCTAGTCCCTTAGCAAAATCAATTTAAGTTAATCAAAAATAAATTTTTCAAAAAATCAATTTGAATTCAGACATATATCAAAGAATCAATTTAATCATGAAATCAAAATAGCAAAGAACATTAACAATACTTAATCCAAAGATCAATCAATAACAAGCATCATCATTCTTAAGTAGCCATAATCAAAGTAGCTCTAATCACTTACCATCCTTTACTCTTATAACTACTTCTTTCTATAGGCTTGCATCTTCATCTTTCTCTCCATTACTCAAAAGATTACAATATCATAAATAAATCAAGGGTTCATGTGGGTTATAATAGTTTTTAAGGGTAATTGGTTTTAGAAAAATGAGGTTACTAACCTTTGAAGTGTTCATGTTTAGGGGTTACTAACACCCTTTATTTTTATTTTAAGGCTACTAGCACTCTAGAGGGACAATATTTCTGCTGCTCCATGCCTCTTATCCTCTTCCCAAGGGTTACTAACTCCTTTTGTTAAAGAGAAGAGTGACAACAATGGAAAAGTTTTTTTTTTTAGCAGAAATACCTCTTCTCCTCTTGCATGAAAGCACTTCTTTTATGAAATAATTTTTTAATTACCCTTTATATAGATAGTCCCCCACACTTATTCTTGACATATCCATAACATGCTTTCTTAATTGTAATTTTAATCAAAATTCAACACAAGTTCTAGAAATAGAAAATCATAAAAGCAGTGAATAAATAAGATCATATCACAGACTTCAATTACACCTAATTCTAAGAAATCAAACAGCATGCTATCAAACAATCAATGAATAAAGCATTCTTAAAAATTCTAAGCATTCATCAATCATAATTAAATCAATAACTCAATATATGCATGAAAAATTCAAAAAGTTTGAAAATTTTCGAAATTTTGTCTTCCAAAATCAATTTTTGTCGAAAACTTTTTTTAAAATTGGGGAAATAAAGATCAATCCACAAACAATCCAAATCCTATCCTAAGTTCTCATGCAAACACAAACTAACATATGACTCAATTATTCAATATCAACCCTATCAAGTATCACCCCCCCCCTACACTTGAAATTCACATTGTCCTCAATTTTAAAACAATCAAGAAATTAATCCATGCAAAGGTAGCTTACCAAAAATAAAGAGAAAAAGTTATAAAGCATACCTGGATAGCTTTAAAAAGAGGGAAGGAGAGGTGCCTTAATATAGTGATAAAGTCTAAATAGAATAGTTAGAAACATACCTGGATTAGGAGTCCCTTACCTATTAGGATTGGTGGCACGAAATTGGCGCGGCATGGAACGGGTGGATATGCAGAATGTCCGGTCCTGGCCTGGAGATGACTCAGCTGCGTCCTGGTCTGGCGCGGAGTGGGCTGGCAGTGGCGCGGCATTGGCCGGTTTCATCCTGGTGTGGTTGCGGCATTACCGGGCAACAGGTCTGGAATGGCCTGGCTGCTGCGCGGCTGGCGCGGACATGGCCTGGTTATACCCGGGCCATCGCATGGGTTGGTGCGGCATGTACCGAGCCATGACCGGTCATGGTTCCTTGCTTCCCTTTTTTTAAAATAAAAGAAAAATAGTAAAAACTTAAAATTGATGGGTTGCCTCCCAACAAGCGCTTGTTTAAAGTCATTAGCTCGACTTTCCCTTTCTTCAATCTCAAGTTGGAAGATAAATTGGATCTTCCAATTTAATTTCTTCAATGGAAAGTGTTGGCATCGGCTCGAAGAAAGGCTTGAGTCTTTGTTCATTGATTTTGAACCGCTCCATGGTATCTGGATTCTTGACAAGCACGGCTCCATTAGTATATGCTTGAATCACTTCAAATGGTCCATACCATCTTGATCTTAACTTTCCAGGAAAGTTTTTGAATCGATTGTTGTACACTAAAACCTTTTGACCTTTATGAAACGACCTTCGCAAAATTCCTTTGTCATGTATGGCTTTGGTTTTCTCTTTGTAAATCCTTGAATTCTCATATGCTTCATTCCTAATTTCTTCAAGCTCTTGTAATTGCAGCATCATTTGCATTCCAGCTTTGTCAAAGTTGAGATTGCATTGCTTTACTGCCCACCATGCTTTGTGCTCTATCTCCACAGGTAGATGACACGGCTTACCAAAGACAATTCTGTACGGGGACATACCTAGAGGTGTCTTGTAAGCTGTACGATAGGCCCATAAAGCATCTCCTAGTCGCATACTCCAATATTTTCTTTGAACATTAACTGTCTTCTCCAAAATCAGCTTCACCTGACGGTTCGATACTTCAGCTTGACCACTGGTTTGAGGATGATATGAAGTAGATACCTTATGTCGTACTCCAAATTTTTCAAATAGTGCTTGCACAATCTTGTTGCAGAAGTGAGTTCCTCGATCACCGATAGGAGCTCAAGGAATCCAAAATCTATGAAGAATATTATTCTTCAAGAATTTGACTACTGTCCGTGAATCATCCTTTTCTGTAGCAATAGCTTCAACCCATTTGGAAACATAGTCCACGGCTAGAAGGATGTAATTATTCTTGTCTGATGGAGGAAAAGGTCCCATGAAATCAATTCCCCATATATCGAAGGCTTCAGCAACGAATATAAGTGATTGAATCATTTGATTCCTTTTCGATATGTTTCCAACTTTCTGACAGCACGGACAAGTCTTGCAAAACTCATAAGAATCTTTAAAGATTTTAGGCCAATAGAGCCCACAATCCAAAATCTTCCTTGTTGTCTTCTTGTGTCTAAAGTGGCATCCACATTCATCGTTGTGGCAGAACTTCAAAACTGATTAAATCTCGTTATCAGGGATGCATCTTCTCATGACTTGATCAGAACCATGTCTCCATAAATATGGGTCATCCCATAAATAATACTTAGCATCACTTATGATTTTGAACTTCTTTCCTTTGCTAACATCTGGGGGAAGGCGATGAGCAACCAAGTAATTGGCAATATCAGCATACCAGGGAAGTTGAGATACGACTAACAGGTCTTCAAAGGGTAGTGCTTCATTAATTGCAGTCTCTTCTTCCTTGCCTTCAATTCTGCTTAGATGATCAGCTACAACATTTTCTGATCCTTTCTTATCCTTGATTTCGATATCAAATTCTTGAAATAACAAAAGCCATCGCATAAGCCTAGCTTTTGCTTCTTTCTTTGACATGAGATATCTCAATGCAGCATGATCGGAGTAGATTATCACCTTAGATCCCAAGATGTATGGTCGAAACTTCTCCAACGCAAAGACAACGGCAAGCATCTCTTTCGCTGTGGTGGTGTAGTTCTTCTGAGTAGCATCTAGAGTTCTTGAAGCATAATAGATAACATGTGGTACCTTGTCTACTCTCTGACCTAGAACAGCTCCAATAGCGACGTCACTTGCATCACACATGATCTCGAACGGTAGTTTCCAATCAGGCGGCTTCACAATTGGAGTGGTGGTGAGGGCAGTCTTCAATTTGTCAAATGCTTCTTTGCAATCATCTCCAAACTTGAACTTAGGGCTGCAAATGAACATGATGTTCGATGAACAGCTCGTGAACAAGCTCGGTTAAAGCTCGTTTATGTTCGTTTATGTTCGTTTATGTTCGTGAACAAAATTTTAGTGTTCGTTTAATAAACGAGCCGAGCTTGAACAATGAGTGTTCAGTTCGTTTATGTTCGCGAACATGTTCGATAAATGTTCATTTATTAGCTCGTTTATTGTTCGTTTAAATACTCGTTTAAAATTCATTTATGGTTTGTTAAGATTAAAAAATATATTATTATATCCATTTAAAATCATTTATTTGTTTGTTTGTTTAGCTATGACTTGTTTATTGTTTATCTAAGTTGTTCATAAACAACTTTTATTTTATTGATAAATCAATATATGTTCGTGAACATGTTCAATTAGTGTTCATGAATCCGTTTGTTCATTGTTCACGAACAAGAACATTTAGCCGAGCCGAACATAAACGAACATGAACATTGCATTTTATAAACGAGCCGAGCTCGAACGAGCCTCATAAAATTTAAACGAACACGAACCGAGCTTGAACAAGGCAAAATGTTCGCGAACATGACTGAGTTCATGTTCAAGCTCGTTCGAGCTCGGCTCGTTTGCAGCCCTACTTGAACTCTACATCTTTCTGAAGTAATCTACACATCGGTGCTGAAATCTTCGAGAAATCCTTGATAAATCTTCTGTAGAATCCAGCATGGCCTAAGAATGAACGGATATCTTTGACACATGTTGGATAAGGCAGGTTCTGGACAACATCGACCTTGGCTTTGTCGACTTGCATCCCTTCTTTGGATACTATAAGGCCAAGAACAATGCCTTGTTCTACCATGAAGTGGCATTTTTCGGCATTTAGTACCAATTTGGTTTCAACACACCTTTTCAAGATGAGTTCTAGATTATGAAGGCATTGATTAAAGCTATCTCCATAGACTGTGAAATCGTCCATGAATACTTCCATCTTATCTCCCACATAATCTTGAAAGATGCTCATCATACACCTTTGAAAAGTCGTCGGTGCATTGCATAAACCAAAAGGCATTCTTGTGTAGGCATACGTACCAAAGGGGCATGTAAAGGTAGTCTTCTCTTGATCTTCAGGTGCTATCGAAATCTGGAAGTACCCTGAATACCCATCCAGAAAACAGTAGTAGGATTTGCAGGCTAATCTCTCCAACATCTGGTCAATGAATGGCAATGGAAAGTGATCTTTCTTTGTGGCGGCATTCCACTTTCTATAGTCGATACATACTCTCCATCCATTCTGTAGTCTTTGAGGAATGGGCTCTCCATCCTTGTTTTCTACGGCGGTGAGTCCAGACTTCTTTGGAACTACTTGGACAGGGCTGACCTATTTACCATCTGATATGGCATAAATGAGACCAGCACCAAGTAATTTGAGAACTTCTTCTTTGACAACTTCAGCGAGATTTGGATTCAATCTTCTTTGTGGTTGAGGAACGGCTACTGCATCATCTTCAAGTCGAATCCTATGCATGCATACAATAGGGCTTATTCCTTTGATATCAGCTACAGTCCATCCAATGGCTTCCTTGTACTCCTTCAAAACTCGGTTTAGTTGTTCTTCTTGTAAATTATTCAATTTACTTGAAATAACAACAGGTAGGGTTTCTTTTTCTCCAAGGAAAACATGCTTCAAGCCTTCAGGAAGTGGTTTCAGCTTGACTTCAGGTGGTTGAATGATGGATGGCAAAGGTTTGGGCATTGGCTCCAAGCTAACATAGGAAACCGATGCTTTATCTTCAACAGCAAGTAGTGTCTCCAAATCTCTGATGGTTTCTGCTACATCTTCAGGTGTCAGGACTTCTGCTTCCTTGATTTCTTCTTCATGCAAGCTCTTTGTAAAGACCAATTCAAGTTCATCTCCATGGTGAAGCGATTGAACTTGAGCAGAACAAACATCAATTGCATCAATAGCACAGATGGAATGGATCTCAGCAGGAGATTTCATGGCTTCATTTATGTTGAATTCAATAATTTCACCGTTAAATTCCATGTTGAGTTTTCCATCTTGCATGTCAAGTTTTGTTCTAGCTGTGGATAGAAAGGGCATTCCTAGCAGCAGCGGCATATGAGGGAGATAAAGGTCATCTTCACTCATCTTCAAAACATAGAAATCTGCAGGAAAAAACAAAATCTCCTATCTGCACTAAAACATTCTCAAGTAATCCCTCAAGCTTAATGTTAGTTCTATCAGCAAATTGCACAGTAAGATCAGTTTTAGTCATAGGTTCTATTTTCAATTGTGAATAAATAGAAAAAGGCATAATGTTAATTGGAGACTCAAATTCACACATGGCTTCTTCTATCTTATTCTTTCCTATTTTACAAGGAATAGAAAAAGTTCCTATATCATTGCATTTATGATGCAATTTTCTCTGATAGGCAGCAGATATAGCCTCATTCATGCAAGCAAATTTTTCAGAAAACTTACTCTTAGTAGTGCATAGATCCTTAAGAAAAGTAGCGTACCTGGGCACTTTTGTGATTTCATCAAGTGAAGGAATATTTACCTCTGATTGCCGAAGTGAATTGAGTTGATTTGCACACCTTTGAGGAAACGGTGGTGGACCATAAATGGTCACCATCTTCTTCATCCCTTCGAATCTTGATTGAGGTCGCGAAGTTTTTGGTGATGAAGTAGGTTGCTCCTCCTTGATTTTGGACGAAATCTCCTCTTTTCTTAGCAATTGAACATCGGTTGTAGTAGCAGGTGGTGGCATCGCTGGAAAAACAGGTGTTGATGGTGGCGTTAATGCTGGTGAGGATGGAACATTAGGCAATTCCATCTTTTGAGCATACCATTGTTGAGTTTCTTCAATAGCATTGATTCCACATCCATGTATGTTCTCATTCATATGCCTTTGCGGTACATGTGAGACAATTTGGGTAGACGCTCGTGACTGGATATTCATGAAGTCGGCAAACATCCTTGCTAGATTTCCACATTGAGTAGTTAATGAGGATATAGAATGATCAGTTCGATCTACAAATTCCTTCAACTCCTTGCGGATTTCTGATATCTCCGATTCCTTTGTTGTGTTGACTTCATTAGTTGTGCTGAATTGGTGAATGTTCTCAGTCATGGTGTTGAGCAGCTTCCTTGCTTCTTCAGGGGTTTTGAGTGTAAAACTCCCTCCACTTGTTGAATCAATGTACATCCGATCTTTATAGAGGAGACCATCATAAAAGTTCTGAATTAAAAGTGCTTCACTTAGGTTGTGATAAGGACAACTCGCACAGATCTCGTTGCATCTCTCCTAGTATTGATGCCACTTCTCGTCATCTAGTTGTTGACAAGCAGTGATTCTCTTTCTGACATCAGCACGCTTCGCTTCAGGAAAGTACTTGTTCAAAAATACTGTCTCCATCTCCTTCCAAGAATTTATGGATTTTGATGGCAGACTTATGAACCAGTTTCTCGCTTTTCCTTCTAATGTCAAAGGAAAAATTCGAAGTCTTACTTCCTCTTGAGGTATCCCAGTGATTGCAGCACACTTGATAAAGAAACTATGTAGATGCTCATGAGGGTTCTCATGAGATTCTCCTTGAAAAATAGGCATCATGCGGATTACTGCTGACGGCAATTTGCAAGTCATATCCAAGGTAGGATAATCAATGCAGAGGGGCGGCAATTCACAGTTGAAGTTCAGGTCCCGTAACATTTTTGGTTGCGCCATTAGATCTTTTCTGCAAAACAAAGATGATCAAGTGCAAATCTAATAGAAAAAAAAATAAATAAATAAAAAGAAATTGAAAACACAATCTCCCTGGCAACGACGCCAAAATTTATGATCGGTCGTCAGCAATCATAAAAATAATCCCAACAATTACTAACTAAAAATAGCTAGGGCAAGTAGGGGTCGATCCCACAGAGAGATAGGTTATTATTCTTTTTCTTAAAAACAAAATAAAATAAAGAGAATTTTGGTAGTAGAGTTGAATTAAATCAAACAATCAAGTAAAATTACTAAGAAATCAAACAAGAAAATTAAAGAACATTATTAATAAGAAAGCAGTGAATAAACTGAGAAAATAATTAAAGAAAATCCTCCAACATAGAATTAATCTCCCTCTTGACATAAATAACATGGATCATCGATATCTAAAAATTATGAAAACCTTGGATAGCTTGTTTGGAATTAAATCCTAAATTACCTAAATTAGATAAAATTACCTTGGTCCAGCTTAAATTATCCCTTTTATTCTTAACAACTAATTACCTTGGTCCAGTTTCATAATTGACAAGAACAAAGCATTAAGATCTAGTAATTTATAAACAATAAAATTATTTGTTGATTCTTATCTCTCTTGGAAGGAATTGGTCCTTCTCTTCCAATTGCTACTAATAGATAGATCCGAATTGGTCCTTCAAGATCTAATCTAGCTAATGCAACTCAATTTATCAAGACAGGTCCGGATCCAATCCATCAAAACAAGTTAACATATGATTAAAACAGAGATTTAAGAAATACCCTAAACAATTCTCATATATAAGCACAAAATCTTACCATGATATAAGTCAAAAGATCAATTAAATTCTACATTGGAGAAAAGAAAAGGATTACTCACTCATTAATTGAGTGAGCATCCACAAATAAGAAGAAGAAAACTTATCTATGGAAGAAGAAGAAGGGGGGGGCGGCGGCTCCAAGAGTTTCTCCTCCAAATCTTCAAGCAAATCTACAATATATTTTTCTAAAGAGAGAATACATAAAAACCTAAACCTAAGGTAGCTATTTATACGAGAAAAATAACCTAAAAACTCCTATTAGACTTAGGATAGGACTCTAGGACGTTCTAGGGGCTGACTTGGTCTCCAAGTTGGCTTAAAAGTCTTCCTAAGGTTAAAATCCAAGTGAAAGTAGGATCCTGAAATTTCCAGAAATCGCACAGAAACTTCGACATTAGTTTTCGGCTTGAAAACGGCAGAACTGGGCTTTGGACTTCAAAGAAAAGTTGTAGATCTCGGAGTTAGCTTTCCAAGGGCTACTCACGAGCCTAAAACGGACGTCTGAGCAGAAAGTTATGGTCTTTTTACCGAGACTGCGCTGATTCCGGGATTAAATCGCAAATCTGTGGGAAATTACGGGATTTGGATATTCTTTTGAATATTAAGCCCACAAATTGGGATTTTAACTCCAATTATAGGTTTATATGGGCTGAGTATAATCCCATATAAAATATCCAAAAATCCTTAACTTCCGGGCTTCATCTGGGCTTGTCTTCAATCCTTTGCAAATTAAGCTCCAATCTTCAATTCTTGCTTCTTGAAATAATTATTCAATGGTCTTCAAGTCTTTAAATTATCTTCAAGTAATCTTCAAAACACGAACTTCGAATCTCCAAATCTATACTCAAAATTACTTTGATCATATCTGTGTAAAAAGTCATCAAAATAGCTCCAAAAGTAGTGAAAATTAACAAATTTCCAATTTCACATCTCTTAAATACTCAAAACACAAATATCACCAAAATAAAGCAAATTAGAGCATAAATGGACCCAAAAACATAGTAAAATAACCATAAAAATAGGGTTGTTTTTGCCTCGATCACCAACCTTAGAAGTGTCCACGGTTTGGGGCTACTAGCTCCCTTTATTTTTGAGGTTACTAACACTCATTTTTTATAAGAGGGACAATATTTCCGCAATCCTCATGCCTCTTATCCTCTTTCCAAGGGTTACTAACTCCTTTTGTTAAAGAAAAGAGTGACAACAATGGTTTTTTTTTTTTTATTAAGCAGAAATACCTCTTCTCCTCCCTTCATGAAAGCACTTCTTTCCTAAAGATGTAGCTACCCTTACTACCCCCACACTTATGTCTTGACATATCCATGACATACCTTCATATTTGTAATCAAGAATCAACACAAGTTCTAGAAGTAATAAGTCATGAAAGCATTGGATAAATAAGCTTATATCACAATCTCAAATTATGCTTAATTCTAAGAAATCAAATGCATGCTAAAACTTAATCAAAGATTAAAGCATTCGTAACATTCTAAGCATCAATCTTTCACAATCAAACCAACCACTTAACATGTATATAACAATTAAAATCAAATTTTCCATAATTTCAAGAGATAAGGAACTACCTAACCCATTCCTAAAAAACTCATCCTAAAGTTGATACTAAAACTAAACATGCCAAAAATTATTCCACTTTCGTAGGTGTACGGCGGCACTTAGCTTGTGACGCAAGCCATTTCAACCTAAGACTGAAGGGGTACTTAGGAGGTGTTATGTCACCTGAGGGTTTACTTAACTAGAACGATACCCAAAAACATTTTTTATTATTGAAAATTAAAAGAACTAAGTAACTAAGTAAACTTAAGATGACTAATATATTAAGCATTCACCTATCTCCTCCCCCACACTTAAACTCAATATTGTCCTCAATGTGAAAGTAAACAACAAATCAAACAAATAAAGGTTGCTTGCGAAAATGAAAGAAGTTGAAGGTTGAGCGGCATACCTTGTATGGTTGATGAAGTTGCAACTTAGATTTAAAAACAATAATGAAGTTAAAAGGGAAAAAGGGAAAGGGAAAAACTTAATTGTCTTATTGATAGAAAAATAAAAACATGCTTAAAATAAATAACTACTACCTAAGTGCATAAAAGTAAAATTAAAATTTCTAAGAGCTAAGTTCAATCAATAGGCTCGTCAATAGCCTTCTCCATAAGCTCAACAAATTCCTCCAAGCTTTGGACAATACCATTGAGTTCCTCTTGAATTTGCAACACATGATCACAGATGCTTTTGATCTTTATGAAAACAGGATGAGTGGTTGACTCTTTTTGTTCCTCCTCTTGCTCAACTTCCTCTTCATCATCCTTGGACTTACAATTTAGGTCTAAACTTGAGTCAGATTCAGAAGAAATTGAAACAAAAGACTTTTCTTTTACCTCTTCAACCTTGGGAAGGTTGGTCATCAAAGGCATGGGCGATGGTGCTCTCTCAACCCTACATAGAGTAGAAACAAGGGGTGGTCGCACATGAGTGTGGTGAGAGGAAGATGCGGCATAGGTGTTGTATGGAGCATAGCGGCTCGGCATGGGTGGAGGGCGGTATGGAGGGCGATAGGGTTTTCTTCCATAACCATCAATGCGAGGCAAATTACTCCATAGTGCAGGCCTTGCTCCCATCCATGGCTTGGATCTTCTTGAAGGTCCTCTTGCATAATTCTAACGAGGTTGTCCAAAGCGAGGTCTTTCTCGAGAGAAAAACTTAGCGTTTGGCATGCCATCATCATCAATTTCGGCATTCTCCCTTTTCACTTGCTCCTTATATGCGGCCTTGACCTTCCTCCACATGGCTTGAGAGATCATTCGAGCTTTAAAACCGGGCTTGGAAGCTACATCTTCGGCGGGAAGGTTGTCCACCATAGCAAGGATCTCGCGACAATCCTCTCTTGTGAATCGGCCTTCGAAATTCTCATCATACAAAGCTCCCATAGTCCTTGAATTGAGCTCTCAAAGCTTCAAATTGTTCTTCAAAATCAGCCATGTTGCTATGTGTGTGTCGACAAAAACAAGTGAGTAAAAGAAAAATTCAACAAATCTACACAACTCCAAACGGTACTATATTAGTTTTCTCAACTCAATTCTTCCAAATTTAAAACAAATATGCAAATTAAAAACTTAATATCTAAAGAATAAATCTGGAAAATTAAATTGAAAAAGAAAAGAAGAGAGTTTACCTCTAAGGCCGGCGGTGGTGATGTGAAGAAAATAAAGGGGTGGAACTCCCTTTATATAGTGAATTAATCCTAGGTCTAGAAGAATTTAACCTAAACTTGGAGATTAAGTAAAGGAACTTACCTAGGAAACATCTAAAAATAGTTCAAACTTGATTTGGAAAGGAGAAAATTCGGATTAAGGTAGCTTAGGATCGAAATCCTAGTCCAATTTGGAATTGGGGTTGTGCTGACAAACCGTCAGGATGCAGGCTGGGGGCTGTGCGATTCGGCATGGGCGCTGAGGCTTACGGCCTGGGCACCTAGCGGCAGTCAGGCTCCAGGCCTGCTGGGGCCTGGCACGCTGTCGCTTGGGCGCTTGAGCAATCTGCCTGGGCGCCCAGCGGCAGTCGAGCCCTAGCTCGCCTGGGCGCCCAGCGGCAGTCGAGCCCTAGCTCGCCTGGTGCTGCGGCCTTGACGACATGGGTTCTCCATGCATTGACATGGGTTCTTAGTTATTTTATATGGGTCCCCATATAATTGCACATCTACAATTCCTACTTTTACTTAATCCAAAAATGTAAATTCAATTAAAATCATAATCAAAGTTTGAATATACTTCCCTTGCTTCCTTGGTGCGACTTAGGTCTTAGAACCCTACAAAAACGAAAAATCACAAAGTACAAAAACATGAAAATTGAAGGTTAGTCAAATTAAATTGGGTTGCCTCCCAATAAGCGCTTGTTTAAAGTCATGAGCTTGACTTTCCCAATGTTACTCTTCATAAGGAAGGTAAATTGGATCTTCCAAGCTTATTTTCTCAATCCAATATGTTTTCTCTCGCTCAAAGAATGGTTTGAGACGTTGTCCATTAACTTTTTAGATCTCGGAATCACCAATTTTGCGTATGTCGACGGCTCCACTTAGATAGACTTTGACAACTTCATAAGGTCCACGCCATCTTGATTGTAGCTTACCAGGGAATAGCTTCAATTTGCTATAGTATAAAAGAACCTTTTGCCCTTCATGAAAACTCTTGTGTAGAATTCCTCGATCATGAATTGCTTTGGTCTTTTCCTTATAGATCCTTGCGCTCTCATATGCATCGTTTCTAATCTCCTCGAGCTCTTGCAATTGAATCTTCCTTTGTAAACCAGCTTGATCAAAGTTGAGGTTGCATTGCTTGATTGCCCACCATGACTTGTGTGTTAATTCCACAGGTAAGTGACATGCCTTTCCAAACACAATTCTATATGGTGACATACCAATTGGTGTTTTGAAAGCAGTTCTATAAGCCCATAAAGCATCATCTAATCTCAAGCTCCAATCCTTTCTATTCACGTTCACCGTCTTCTCGAGAATTTGTTTCACTTGACGATTAGACACTTCAGCTTGACCACTAGTTTGAGGGTGATATGAAGTGGATATCTTGTGTGTCACTCCATACTTCTCTACTAATGATTGCACAAGTTTATTGCAAAAGTGAGTACCTTTGTCACTAATGAGGGCTCTTGGAATTCCAAATCGGTGGAGGATGTTGCTCTTCAAGAATTTAACCACAATCTTTGCATCATCTTTTTCTGTTGCAACAGCTTCAACCCACTTGGAAACATAATCCACAGCTAACAAGATG
>AWWV01006494.1:0-28216 GCA_001974805.1 Corchorus capsularis
AATGGCTTGATTATGACTTGAGGATGGAAGTTTTTAAGTGGTGTGTTATAACTTATACCTATTGATGATATTTGGTGGATTGATGGAGAGTTGAATTAGTAAAAGTATACATATTTGGTAAAGGCTAAATTATGTATTAGTTATGTAAATGGTGAAATTTTGCTAATTGCTTTGGTTATGGCTTGGAATTGGTGGAAGTAGATAGAATTCATGGTGAAAGTAATGTGAATGACTATTGAGGAATAGAAGAAAAGCATGGTCCACAAGGATAAATTGGACAAATTCTATATAGCTGATTAAGCCTTATTCATAGTTTAACATGGTTTCACCAATTGCTTCCCTCAAATTTATATTCTTGTGCTAGAAAGTAAGTTGACCATGTCTAGTTAAAGTAAGTAAGATTTACCCATACTCATGCATCTCTCATATTGTTCTAGGAGTTGTTATGTTTCATGGTTTGTATAGGAGCTAGCACCTCAAGCAAAGCAAAGGAAACGGTTAAAGAGGATAGGGAGTGAACATCCTCCCTAAACTAGTGAGTGGACATTTTATTATTTAACAGTCATGGAAATATTTTAATTGTTTATTATTACTTTTGTTGGATATTATTTGTTTTATATGATGTAGTAATTTTCTTATTGGCCTATGGAATTCAGTATGTTTGCTGAGATGGCTGGATTATTGGATTTAATAAATATATATGCGTTTTGGTCATAAATGTATCTTTTTGGATAAATAAATGTGAGCCATCTTGGTTTACTGTTTTTATACGGTTGGCCCCCGAGGGGCAACGATTTTGTTACTACAGTGACTTTAGTAGCCTACGGACCGCCTTTTGAGGGGCGTAGGTGAGTGTGGTTACCTTGGCGGGAGGCGCGTAGGATAACCCGCAGGGTATGATATGGAGAGCTCCTCTTGTGAACTACCACCGCACAAGACTGAACTCTGCTAACGCCAAGGAACGAGCTCTTTTTATCATTTTATTATTATTAAAAAGCCTTGGCGGCTCTAGTTGTCGACCTCGGCCAAGGCGATGACTCGGGAAACATGGTTTTGGCTAAGCCCTGTTTTAAAGATTCATAGGCCTTGTTTGAAATGTATTTTAAGTATAACTTTCATGTTTTAATATCGAAAATGTTATTTTTATTTACCCCCACTTGCTTAATTTTATGACTATTCACTCACTGGGTATTCGTACTCATTATTTCTTTTTATTTTGTTTTATTTAATTTTTTTTAACATTTTCAGGTCCATAGCAATCTCTCCGCGTTCTAGGAACGTTGTGGTGGAACTTCATTTCTTTATGCTCATTGACTAGAAGGTTAATTAACTGTTGTTCTCATTACATAAAATATTTCTGTAGGTCCCACTGGAACTCGATTAGTCTGCGAGACATCGTGTTTTCATTCTTTAGTATGTTATAGATTTTTCAGTACCTTTACGTTACAAAAATGCTTTACATAGAATATTTAAATATATGTTCTAAAAAACGTCGCTTTCTGATGATGGCATTTTCGTAAATAAGAGAAAGTTTTGTAATCTTACTAGAAACTAATGTTAATTGTCATGATTTATTGTATTTTATAAACTTTGAATTTGTTTAAAATTACTTTGAATCGGGTTGTCACGTATCCCGATTTATTGTTTTCAAATTTTTATTCTATTCTATTTATATTTTGATATCTTTTTATGATATTGGCGCCTTGTGGGGCCTTGGGCACGTGACCGGCCGGCATGTGTTTCGAGGTAACACGGGGTTGTCCGTGCTTGATTTTCTGGGCTGGGGCGTGACAGCTCGGGCTAAAAGGTTCAAGGAAGCTTTATTGGGCTTTGTAAGATTTCATCTTGGAGGTTTAGAGTCCATTGAAGACCATTTGGAGAGCATTGAAGTCGAGATCACCAAGAATATTCCCATCGATTCCAAGTTGTTCACCTTACTTGAAATCGATGAGCATTAGGCTTTAGCATTGTGTAATTCGGCTACATGGGCCTTTATTCTATCTTAGATTAGTTATTTATTTAGTCTAGAAGACATTGGGTTGGGCCTTGTTTGCCTAAGTCCAATCTTTGCTTAATTATTTAATGTTATTTACTTTTCCTAGTAGGACAAGAGTAGGTTATTTCCTTGTTCCTTCCTTTTATGTATGCCGCCCCTTATAGGATTAGGATTTGTGTTTGGAGTAGGTTATGCGCCAACCCCTCCCCTATATAAGGGCTCTTTTATCTCTTGTAAACATAAGTCAAGTTAATCAATAAAGTTGAGAGGTTTATACCCATATCGATTTCTTTGGCTTCATTGTTCTAGTTTGAGCAAACTTAGGGTTCTTCATCTTGTAGCGTCCTAGCAAGCAATTAGGTTGAGATAACTTAGTTGTTTGTGAATCTTGTGATCTTGAGAGTTCAATTGCAGGTCTAATTGAGAGCTTAAGTCCGACCAAAGAGGAGGAATAGCCTTGTGAAGGTCATCGACATACACATCTAGAAGTTGAAGAAGTTCAAGTCGACGTTGGTGGATATTGAAAGGGTAGATTTAACTCTAATACAACTAGATTCGTATCAATTGGTAATCAGAGCATAGGTTCTCATCTTCAATCGGTAAATCTATCCTTCTTTTCATCATTCATCAAGTTTTCATCCATCAAACTTCATCTTGTTCTTATCGCACCACCTTCATAAAAAAATTCAAAAATTCAGAAACTTTGAAAATTCATAGCCGATTCATCTTACATCTTTTTGCTTTGAAATTTCAGATTTGAATCCCTTATAACTAGTAGTTATATCGAAAATATAAAAAAAATATAAAAAAAATTTCGACCAGAAACTTGTGAATTTTGTCCCGGATTCGTTTGAGCTCGGAAAGCTTTGAAATTTGAGATCTAGACTTCTTTTAGTATGATCTTTCTGGGAAAAATATTGAAAAAAAATAACAAAAAAATCTGTGCTGTTATAAATTTTTTTCAGAAACTAGGTTTTTAGTTTGGGAGATTTGGGGATTAGGGTTTTCTTGTGCAATTGATCTATTTAGTTGCAATTAGCCCTAATTGATTGTGTAATTGAGATCCTTGGGTTGCTTTTGCTGTGAATTGTGTTTTAATTTGAAGAATTTCAGGTTACATACCCTATTGGATTCAAGTGGTACAAAACAGGCGACAAGTGGTATTAGGGTTTATGCTAACCGATTTGATATTGTGATTTGTGCTTGATTGAGTTTTTGTGCAGCAACTTTGGAGAAGGAATTCGACATAATGAGCCTGCATAAGTGGTTTGGTTTGGTTTAAGATCATTTTCCTTTGATTCACAAAGAATTTTGCTACTAATTGTTTGTTCCTCAAGTAGGTCACGAGAAGAAAGGAGTATTCTAGGAGTTGCTCTTATTAGGCCTATTGAAAGCTAGAAAAAGACATAATCTTGCGAGATCATTAAGACAGTAGTGGACCGCCAATCCATAGGACTTGAGTACAAACACGAGAGCACAAGTCAAAGGTATAAGCACACACACACTTGTGAGGATTTTTACTACTAATCTTTGTTCTTTTTGTAGGTATTATGGAAGGAGATCAAGAACAAGCCAACGTGGCTGCTATGTTGCAAGCTCTAATGCAACGTTTGGACAATATGGATACTAAATTTGATGCCTTGGCCGATGATGTCCAACAAGTAAAGGATGGCCAAAATCAACATGCTCAACCACCTCAACAAAGGGCTAATGCCGCACACAAAAATGAGAGGATTTAATTGCCACCACCAAGGCAAATTGCTAGTGTCGATCCCATGGAAAGATTGAGGCAACAAGAGCTTGGAGGCCAAGCAATCAATGAGAATTTGCAGCCTAGGAGGGGAATCGAAAGAGAACAGCTTAAAGACAACATCAAATACAAGATCCCTAATTCAATGGGAGAGGGTCTCCATCTGATTATTTGGAGTGGCAATCGAAATTGGATATGTACTTCGATTACTATCCACATGCCGAGCCAAAAAAGGTGCATATTGCTACTCTTGAATTCACAGAGAATGCTTTAAATTAGTGGAATCAATTAGTGCAAGCAAGAAGAAGAAATTTGGAAAGACCTATTGATACATGGTTATCGTTAAAAAGCCTTATGAGGAAGAGGTTTGTTCCAAGCTTTTACACTAATGGTCTCTACCAAGAGTTGCAATCTTTGAGGCAAGGAACTAGGAGTGTTCATGAATACTACTCCGAGATGATGTTATTAATGTCTAGGGCCGAGGTTGATGACCCTCCACAAGCTACTATAGCTAGATTTATGGCGGGGTTGAATAGAGAAATTCATGATATTGTGGAGATGCAACAACACTATGATGTTGAGGGATTGGTTCAACATGCTTTGAAGGCCGAGAGCCAAGTAAAGAGGAATAAGAAGAGCTTTGCATCATCATCAAGTTCATGGAAAACTCCAATCAAGAAGGATGATAAATCGACTAAAGAGAAGGAGTTGCTGGCTCAAAAGGGAGCTACCCCTAAATCCGATTCTAAGTCTTCATCGAGTTCATATTCAAAGAATCATGTCAAGTGTTTCAAGTGTCAAGGCTTTGGACACTATGCTAAAGATTGTGTGAACAAGAAAGTGTTGTTCGTGAATGAACAAGGAGAAATCGAAAGTGAAGATGAAGAGATTACTCTAGGATCTAGTGGTGATGGAGATGATGAAGGAGATGCGCATGATGATAGTGATGATAGTGTCGGTTTTGCACTTAAGAGTTTGGTTGGTAGGAGAACTTTGAGTGCTTATGTGAAAAACGATGTGAACAATCAAAGGGAGAACTTGTTTCATACTAGGATGAATGCGAATGGGAAGCCTAGTAGTGTGATCATTGATGGTGGGAGTTGTACAAACATAGCTAGTGTTTATTTGGTGAAGGAGATGCAATTACCTACTATAAAACACCCTAAACCTTATAGCTTGGGTTGGATCAACGATAAGGAGGAAATTAGGGTTAACAAACAAGTTTTAGTTTCTCTTTTTTTGGGCAGGTACAAAGGAGATGTATTGTGCGATATCTTACCCATGCAAGCATGCCATGTACTATTTGGGCGACCATGGCAATATGACAACAAAGTTCAACATTATGGTGAGACGAACCAATATACTCTCATGTGTAGTAAGAAGCCCTTTATTTTTATTCCATTATCACCTCAAGAATCTTTAAAAGATCAATTAAAATTGAAAGAGGAATTTACTAAGATGAAATCCGATTATAGGGCTAAAAAAAAGACTAAACAGGTTAAATTAGATGTGAATTGCGATTTAGTTGAAAAGCATGCTAGTTCTAAAAAAATTGTCAAGGGTGTATGTTAGCTACTAAGAGTGAGATTAAAGAAGCTTTGAATGATAATTCTGTTTTGATCTTACTTTTGCTTAAGAATACACTTGTTGCTACTAACCACTTGGAAAGAGAGCTTCCAAGCAATATTGTTTCTCTTTTGAGTGATTATGTAGATGTGTTTCCAGAGAAGATTCCTAGTGGTTTGCCGCCAATTAGGGGAATTGAGCATCAAATTGATTTCATCCCTGGAGCGCAAATACCTAATAAGCTAGCTTATAGAACAAACCCTGAAGAAACAAAGGAATTGGAGAAGCAAGTTCGAGAGCTACTTCAAAAAGGGTTTGTGCGTGAGAGCCTTTCTCCATGTGCCGTTCCTGTGTTGCTTGTTCCTAAGAAAGATGGGACTTGGAGAATGTGTGTTGATTGTAGGGCTAGATGAATTAAATGGTTAAAGGAAGCTTTATTTGGCTTTGTAAGATTTCATCTTGGAGGTTTAGAGTCCATTGAAGACCATTTGGAGAGCATTGAAGTCGACATCACCAAGAATATTCCCATCGATTCCAAGTTGTTCACCTTACTTGAAATCGATGAGCATTAGGCTTTAGCATTGTGTAATTCGGCTACATGGGCCTTTATTCTATCTTAGATTAGTTATTTATTTAGTCTAGAAGACATTGGGTTGGGCCTTGTTTGCCTAAGTCCAATCCTTGCTTAATTATTTAATGTTATTTACTTTTCCTAGTAGGACAAGGAGTAGGTTATTTCCTTGTTCCTTCCTTTTATGTATGCCGCCCCTTATAGGATTAGGATTTTGGTTTGGAGTAGGTTATGCGCCAACCCCTCCCCTATATAAGGGCTCTTTTATCTCTTGTAAACATAAGTCAAGTTAATCAATAAAGTTGAGAGGTTTATACCCATATCGATTTCTTTGGCTTCATTGTTCTAGTTTGAGCAAACTTAGGGTTCTTCATCTTGTAGAGTCCTAGCAAGCAATTAGGTTGAGATAACTTAGTTGTTTGTGAATCTTGTGATCTTGAGAATTCAATTGCAGGTCTAATTGTGAGCTTAATTGATGCGCCAAGGTCTTATCATGGCTTAGAAGGACACATTGGAGCCAATGAAGATCATGGAGTTGTCATCGATGCTAGCTTGGAGGAGCATGGAGATGGAAGTACTTGTGACCGGCCACATGATGGGGAAGCCGCGCAACACCGGCCACGCGACTTGGAGATGCCCGGCCATCACCGGCCACGCGACATGACCATGCCTGGCCACAACCGGCCACATGACTCGGCAATGCTCGGCCACAACCGGCTATACGATCATTTAACTATACCGTTGGGTCCAATAACAAGGGCTCGGGCTAAAATGTTTAAGGAAGCTTTAGTGGGCTTTATAAGATCTCATCTTGAAGAATTGAAAACCATTGAAGACTCATTGGGCTGATTTGAAGACCACACACCAAGGAATATTCCAAACGATTCCATGGTGTGTACCATGTTATCCATCGATGAGCATTAGGCTTAGTATTGTGTAATTCGGCCATTGGGGCCTTTATTCTATCTTAGATTAGTTATTTATTTAGTCTAGAAGACTTTGGGTTGGGCCTTGTTTGACTAAGTCCAATCCTTGTTTAATTATGTATTGTTATTTACTTTTCCTAGTAGGACAAGGAGTAGGTTATTTCCTTGTTCCTTCCTTTTATGTATGCCGCCCCTTATAGGATTAGGATTTGGGTTTGGAGTAGGTTATGCGCCAACCCCTCCCCTATATAAGGGCTCTTTTATCTCTTGTAAACATAAGTCAAGTTACCAATAAAGTTGAAAGGTTTATACACGCATATCGATTATTTGGCTTCTTTGTTCTAGTTTGAGCAAACTTAGGGTTCTTCAATGTTGTAGAGTCCTAGCAAGCAATTAGTTTGTGATTGCTTAATTGTTTGTGAATTGTGTGATCTTAGGTGTTCAAGTGCAGGTCGACTTGGGGGTCTAAGGCCGACAAACGAAGGAAGATACTCATCTAGAAGTTTGTGATTCAAGTTGATCTTAGGCGGGTCTCTAAGGTGGATTTGGACCGATATACAACTAGATTCGTATCAATTGGTAATCAGAGCTTAGGTTTATCATCTTCAATTGGTAAATCTATCTTTTTACTCATCATTCATCACATCGATTTCACCCATACACTCATCGCACCACCCTTCTTAAAAATTCAAAAAAATCAGTAAATTTGAAAATTCATAGCTTATTCATCTTACATCTATTTGCTTTGAAATTTTAGATTTGAGTCCCTTATAACTAGTAGTTATATCGAAAAATATAAAAAAAATAAAAAAAAATTTTGACCAGTAACTTGTGATTTTTGTTCTGGATTCGTTTGAGCTCGGAAAGCTGTGAAATTTGAGCTTTAAACTTATTTTGGTGTGATCTTTCAGGGAAAAAAATTGAAAAAAATCAAAAAAATCTGTGATGTTATCGATTTTTTTCCAGAAACTAGGGTTCTTAGTTTGGGAAATTTGGGGATTAGGGTTTTCTTGTGCAATTGATCTAATTAGTTGCAATAACTCTAATTGATTGTGTAATTGAGATTCTTGGGTTGCTTTTGCTGTGAATTGTGATTTGATTTGAAGAACTTCAGGTCATAAACCCTATTGGAGACAAGTGGTACAAAATTGGAGATAAGTGGTACTAGGGTTTACTAATCGACTTGATTTGAATTGTGTTTGAATTGTGTTTGAATTGAGTTTAGTGCAGAAACTTTGGAGAAGGAATTCGACATCAAGAGCCTGCATAAGTGGTTTGGTTTGGTTTAAGATCACGTTCCTTTGATTCACAGTAATTTTGCTACTAATTGTTTGTTCCTCAAGTAGGTCACGAGAAGAAAGGAGTGGTCTAGGAGTTGCTCTTACTAGGCCTATTGCAAGCTAGAAAGAGGCATAATCTTGTGAGATCATTAAGAGGGTAGTGGACCGCCAATCCATAGAACTTGAGTACAAACACGAGAGCACAAGTCAAAAGTATAAGCACACACACACTTGTGAGGATTTTTACTTCTAACCTTTGTTCTTTTTGTAGGTATTATGGAAGGAGAACAAGGACAAGCCAACGTGGCTGCTATGTTGCAAGCTCTAATGCAACGTTTGGACAATATGGATACTAAATTCGATGCCTTGGCCGATGATGTCCAACAAGTAAAGGATGGCAAAAATCAACAAGCTCAACCACCTCAACAAAGGGCTAATGCCGCACAAAACAATGAGAGGATTCAGCTTCCACCACCGAGGCAAATTGCTAGAATCGTTCCCATGGAAAGATTGAGGCAACAAGAGCTTGGGGGCCAAGAAATCAATGAGAATTTGCGGCCTAGGAGGGGAATCGAAAGAGAAGAGATTAAAGACAACATCAAATACAAGATCCCTAAATTCAATGGAAGAGGGTCTCCATCCGATTATTTGGAGTGGGAATCGAAATTGGATATGTACTTCGATTACTATCCACATGCCGAGCCAAAGAAGGTGCAAATTGCTACTCTTGAATTTATGGAGAATGCTTTGAATTGGTGGAATCAATTAGTGCAAGCAAGAAGAAGAAATTTGGAAAGACCTATTGATACATGGTTATCATTAAAAACCCTTATGAGGAAGAGGTTTGTTCCAAGCTTTTACACTAATGGTCTCTACCAAGAGTTGCAATCTTTGAGGCAAGGAACTAGGAGTGTTGATGAATAGTACTCCGAGATGATGTTGTTAATGTCTAGAGCCAAGGTTGATGAAGCTCCACAAGCTACTATAGCTAGATTTATGGCGGGATTGAATAGAGATATTCATGATATTGTGGAGATGAAACAACACTATGATGTTGAGGAATTGCTTCAACATGCTTTGAAGGCCGAGATCCAAGTAAAGAGCAATAAGAAGAGCTTTGCATCATCATCAAGCTCATGGAAGACTCCAATCAAACAGGATGATAAATCGACCAAAGAGAAGGAGTTGGTGGCGCAAAAGGGTACTACCCCTAAATCTGATTCTAAGTCTTCATCGAGTTCATCTTCAAAGAATCATGTCAAGTGTTTCAAGTGTCAAGGCTTTGGACACTATGCTAAAGATTGTGTTAACAAGAAAGTGTTGTTCATAAATGAACAAGGGGAGATCGAAAGTGAAGATGAAGAAGACGCGCATGCTGATAGTGATGATGGTGTCGGTTTTTCACTTAAGAGTTTAGTTGCTAGGAGAACTTTGAGTGCTTATGTGAAAGATGATGTGAACAACCGAAGGGAGAACTTGTTTCATACTAGGATGTACGCGAATGGGAAGCCTAGTAGTGTGATTATTGATGGTGGGAGTTGTACAAACATAGCTAGTGTTTATTTGGTGAAGGAGATGCAATTACCCACTACAAAACACCCTAAACCTTATAGCTTGGTTGGATCAACGATAAGGAGGAAATTAGGGTTAACAAACAAGTTTTAGTTTCTCTTTTTTTGGGCAGGTACAAAGGAGATGTATTGTGCGATATCTTACCCATGCAAGCATGCCATGTACTACTTGGGCGACCGTGGCAATATGACAACAAAGTTCAACATGATGGTGAGACGAACCAATATACTCTCATGTGTGGTAAGAAGCCCTTTACTTTTATTCCGTTATCACCTCAAGAGGCTTTAAAAGATCAATTGAAATTGAAAGAGGATTTTGCTAAGCTAGATTCGAAATTTAGGGCTAAAGAAAAGACTAATCATGCTAATTTAGATAAGAATTGCGATATAGTTAAGCATGTTAGTTCTAAGAAGGTTAATAGGGAGTGTATGTTAGCTACTAAGAGTGAGATTAAAGAAGCTCTGAATGATAATTCTGTTTTGATCTTGCTTTTGCTTAAATATACACTTGTGAGCACTAACCACTTGGAAAGCGAGCTTCCAAGCAACATTGTTTCTCTTTTGAGTGATTATGTAGATGTGTTTCTTGAGGAGATTCCTAGTGGTTTACCACCAATTAGGGGGATTGAACACTAAATAGACTTCATCCCTGGGGCGCAAATTCCAAATAGGCCCGCTTATAGGACAAATCCTGAAGAAACAAAGGAATTGGAGAAGCAAGTTGGTGAGCTACTTCAAAAGGGTTTTATGCGTGAAAGCCTTTCTCCATGTGTCGTTCCTGTTTTGCTTGTTCCTAAGAAAGATGGGACTTGGAGAATGTGTGTTGATTGTAGGGCAATAAACAACATAACGGTAAAGTATCGTCACCCTATTCCTAGATTAGATGATATGCTAGATGAATTACATGGTGCTTGTTTATTTTTTAAGATTGATCTTAAGAGTGGCTATCATCAAATTCTCATGAAAGAGAGTGATGAATGGAAAACTGCCTTTAAAACTAAATTAGGGTTGTATGAATGGTTAGTTATGCCTTTTGGATTGACTAATGCACCTAGTACATTCCTGCGATTAATGAATCATGTTTTAAGAGCTTTTATTGGCAAGTTTGTTGTTGTTTATTTTGATGATATTCTTGTGTATAGCCGAAACCTAGATGAGCATGTTAGGCATCTAAGATGTGTGTTAGATGTACTTAGGGTTGAGAAATTATATGCTAACCTTAGGAAGTGCACCTTTTGCACAAACAAGCTTGTTTTTCTTGGTTTTGTGGTTTCATCGCAAGGTATAGAGGTTGATGAGGAAAAGATCAAGGCAATCAAAGATTGGCCAACACCCACCAACGTTGGACAAGTGAGATCTTTTCATGGACTAGCCGGATTCTATAGGAGGTTTGTTAAGGACTTTAGCACCTTAGCCGCCCCTATTACAAGTGTTATGAAGAAGAATGCACCATTCAAGTGGGGAGATGAACAACAAGAAGCATTTGAGGCGTTGAAAGAAAAACTAACTAATGCTCCTTTGCTTGTTTTACCTAACTTTAATAATACTTTTGAGATTGAATGTGATGCATCAGGGGTTGGAATTGGAGTTGTTTTAATGCAAGGTGGGAAGCCCGTCGCATACTTTAGTAAGAATTTGAATGGGGCTGCATTGAATTATCCAACCTATGACAAAGAGTTGTATGCTCTTGTGAGGGCGTTGCAAACTTGGCAACACTACCTTTGGCCTAAGGACTTCGTGATTCACACGGATCATGAGAGCTTAAAGTATTTAAGAGGCCAACAAAAGTTGAACAAAAGACATGCTAAGTGGAGCGAATTCATTGAGTCTTTTCCTTATGTTGTGCGATATAAACAAGGTAAGGAAAATGTGGTAGCCAATACTTTATCAAGGAGGTATGTCTTACTTTCCATGCTTGATTCTAAGTTTCTTGGTTTTCAGTATATTAAAGAATTGTATGCTAGTGATGTTTACTTTGGAGAAATATTTAAAGCATGTGAAAATTCTGGTTTTGGAAAGTATTTTAAGCATGATAGATTTTTGTTTAAAGAATCTAGATTGTGTGTGCCTTCTTGCTCATTACGTTATGTTCTTGTGAGGGAATCGCATGAAGGGGGTTTAATGGGTCACTTTGGAGTTGATAGAACATATGATATATTGCATGAACACTTCTTTTGGCCTAAGATGCGACATGATGTAGGAAAGTATGTTGCTAGTTGCATTGTTTGTTTGCAAGCTAAATCTACTTCTAAACCGCATGGATTGTATACTCCTTTGCCTATTCCTCATGAACCATGGACTCATATTAGCATGGACTTTGTGTTAGGATTACCTCGTTCTAGGAGAGGTAAAGATTCTATCTTTGTAGTTGTTGATAGGTTTTCTAAGATGGCTCACTTTATTGCATGTACTAAAACGGATGATGCCATTAATGTAGCTAATTTGTTCTTTAAAGAAATTCTAAGACTACATGGAATGCCTAGGACGATTGTAAGTGATAGAGATGCTAAGTTCTTAAGTCACTTTTGGAGAACTTTATGGGCTAAGCTAGGTACTATGTTGTTATTTTCTACTATTTGTCATCCTCGAACCGATGGTCAAACCGAGGTAGTTAATAGGACTTTGTCTACTTTGCTTAGGGCTTTAATTAAAAAGAACTTAAGAACTTGGGATGATTGTCTACCTCATGTCGAATTTGCATATAATAGAAGCATACATAGCACCACTGGATATTCACCTTTTGAAACTGAGTATGGCTTTAATCCTTTAACCCCATTTGATTTGTTGAGTTTACCTTTGAGTGTGCAAGTCGACATGGATGGACAAAGGAAGGCCGATTATGTTAGAGAACGTCATGCTAGGGTTCGTGCACAAATTGAGAAGAAAACATAACACTACATGAAGAATGCTAACAAAGGTCGCAAGGAAGTCATCTTTGAACCTGGGGATTGGGTTTGGTTGCATCTAAGGAAGGAGAGGTTCCCTGAAAAGAGAAAGTCTAAGCTCTTACCTCGTCGAGATGGTCCATTCCAAGTCTTGGAGAGGATCAACAACAACGCATACAAGCTAGATCTTCCTAATGAATATGGCAATGTATGTGTTACTTTTAATGTTTTAGACTTATCCTTGTTTGATAGTGATGCAGATTTGAGGACAAATCCTTTTCAAGGGAGAGGGGATGATGCGCCAAGGGCTTATCATGGCTTAGAAGGACACATTGGAGCCAATGAAGATCATGGAGTTGTCATCGATGCTAGCTTGGAGCAGCATGGAGATGGAAGCACTTGTGACCGGCCACATGATGGGGAAGCCGCGCAACACCTGCCACGCGACTTGGAGATGCCCGGCCATCACCGGCCACGCGACATGACCATGCCCGGCCACAACCGGCCACATGACTCGGCCATGCCCGGCCACAACCGGCCACACGATCCTTTAACTATACCGTTGGGTCCAATAACAAGGGCTTGGGCTAAAAGGTTTAAGGAAGCTTTAGTGGGCTTTATAAGATCTCATCTTGAAGAATTGAAGACCATTGAAGACTCATTGGGCCGATTTGAAGACCACACACCAAGGAATATTCCAAACGATTCCATGGTGTGTACCATGTTATCCATCGATGAGCATTAGGCTTAGTATTGTGTAATTCGGCCATTGGGGCCTTTATTCTATCTTAGATTAGTTATTTATTTAGTCTAGAAGACATTGGGTTGGGCCTTGTTTGACTAAGTCCAATCCTTGTTTAATTATGTATTGTTATTTACTTTTCCTAGTAGGACAAAGAGTAGGCTATTTCCTTGTTCCTTCCTTTTATGTATGCCGCCCCTTATAGGATTAGAATTTGGGTTTGGAGTAGGTTATGCGCCAACCCCTCCCCTATATAAAGGCTCTTTTATCTCTTGTAAATATAAGTCAAGTTATCAATAAAGTTGAGAGGTTTATACACCCATATCGATTATTTGGCTTCTTTGTTCTAGTTTAAGCAAACTTAGGGTTCTTAAATCTTGTAGAGTCCTAGCAAGCAATTAGGTTGTGATTGCTTAATTGTTTGTGAATTATGTGATCTTAGGTGTTCATGTGTAGGTCGACATGGGGGTCTAAGGCCGACGAACGAAGGAAGATTTATCAAGTGAAGATTGTCGACATACTCATCTAGAAGTTTGGTGATTCAAGTTGATCTTAGGCGGGTCTCTAAGGTGGATTTGGACCGATATACAACTAGATTCGTATCATTAAGCCCGACGAAAGAGGAGGAATAGCCTTGTGAAGGTCATCGACATACACATCTAGAAGTTGAGGAAGTTCAAGTCGACTTTGGTGGATATTCAAAGGGTAGATTTGAATCTAATACAACTAGATTCGTATCAGATGGAGATGATGAAAAGGGATTTGCGCATTATGATGATGGTAATACACCGGCACTCTTGAACTTAGTTGCAAAAAGAACTTTAAGTGCTTATGTTAAAGGAGATGTGCACAATCAAAGGGAGAATTTGTTTCATACTAGGATGTATGCATGTGGAAAGCCTAGTAGTGTGATCATTGATGGAGGAAGTTGTACAAACATAGCTAGTGTATACTTAGTGAAGGAGTTGTCGTTGCCCACTACCAAAGACCCTAAACCCTATAGTTTAGGATGGTTCAATGATAAAGAGGAGATTAAGGTTAATAAACAAGTTTTAGTTTCTCTTTCTTTGGGCAGGTACAATGATGAGGTGCTATGAGATGTTCTTCCAATGCAAGCATGCCATGTCTTACTTGGTCGACCATGGCATTATGACAACAAGGTCCATCATGATGGTGAGACAAATAAGTATTCTTTTGTTTGTGGTGAGCATCATATTACTTTGATTCCTTTATCACCTCAAGAAGCTTTAAAAGATCAATTGAAATTGAAAGAGGATTTTCCTAAATTGGAATCGAAATATACGGTTCTAGAAATGATAAACATGTTAGTTCTAATGTGAATTGCGTTGACAACAAATCTCTTTTGGTTGATAAGCATGCTAGTTCTAAGAAAGTTGTTAAGGAGTGTATGTTAGCTACTAAGAGTGAGATTAAATAACTTTGAATGATAATTTTGTTTTGATCTATCTTTTGCTTAAAAATACACTTGTTGCTACTAACAACTTGGAAAGAGAGCTTCCGAGCAACATGGTTTCTCTTTTGATTGATTATGTAGATGTGTTTCCTGAGGAGATTCCTAGTGGTTTGCCACCGATTAGAGGAATTGAACATCAAATTGACTTCATCCATGGAGCGCAAATACCTAATAAGCCAGCTTATAGGACAAATCCTGAAGAAACAAAGGAGTTGGAGAAACAAGTTGGAGAGCTACTACAAAAGGGTTTTGTGCGAGAAAGCCTTTCTCCATGTGCAGTTCCTGTTTTGCTTGTTCCTAAGAAGGATGGAACTTGGAGAATGTGTGTTGATTGTAGGGTGATAAACAACATAACGGTAAAGTATCGTCACCCTATTCCTAGATTAGATGATATGCTTGATGAATTACATGGTGCTTGCTTATTTTCTAAGATTGATTTAAAGAGTGGCTATCATCAAATTCGCATGAAAGAGGGTGATGAATGGAAAACTGCCTTTAAAACTAAGCTAGGGTTGTATGAATGGTTAGTTATGCCTTTTGGATTGACTAATGCACCTAGTACTTTCATGAGGTTAATGAATCATGTTTTGAGAGCTTATATTGGCAAGTTTGTTGTTGTTTATTTTGATGGTATACTTTTGTATAGCCGAAACCTAGATGATCATATTAAGCACTTGCGTTGTGTGTTAGATGTACTTAGGGTTGAGAAGTTGTATGCTAACCTTAAGAAGTGCAGCTTTTGCACAAACAAGCTTGTTTTTCTTGGTTTTGTGGTGTCATCGCAAGGTATAGAAGTTAATGAGGAGAAGATCATGGAAATCAAAAAATGGCCAACCCCCACCAACGTTGGTCAAGTGAGATCTTTTCATGGATGAGCCGAATTCTATAGGAGGTTTGTTAAGGACTTTAGCACCTTAGACGACCCTATTACTAGTGTGATGAAGAAGAATGCACCATTCAAGTGGGGAAAAGAACAACAAAAAGCATTTGAGACTTTGAAGGAAAAATTGACTAATGCTCCTTTGCTTGTTTTGCCTAACTTTAACTATACCTTTGAGTTTTAATGTTATGCATCAGGGTTGGAATTGGAGCTGTTTTAATGCAAGGTGGGAAGCCCGTAGCTTATTTTAGTGAGAAGTTGAATGGGGATGCATTGAATTATCCAACCTATGATAAAGAGTTGTATGCTCTTGTGAGAGCATTACAAACATGGCAACACTACCTTTGGCCTAAAGAGTTTGTGATTCACACGGATCATGAGAGTTTGAAGTACTTGAGAGGCCAACAAAAGTTGAACAAACGACATGCTAAGTGGAGTGAGTTCATTGAGAGTTTTCCTTATGTTGTGCGATACAAACAAGGTAAGGAGAATGTTGTAGCTGATGCTTTATCAAGGAGGTATGTCTTACTTTCCATGCTTGATTCTTAGTTTCTTGGATTTGAGACTATTAAGGAATTGTATGCTAGTGATGTTTACTTTAGTGAAATCTTTAAAGCATGTGAAAATTCTGGATTTGGAAAGTATTATAAGCATGATGGATTTTTGTTTAAAGAATCTAGATTGTGTGTGCCATCTTGCTCATTGCGTTATGTTCTTGTGAGGGAATCGCACGAAGGGGGTTTAATGGGTCACTTTGGAGTTGATAGAACATATGAGATATTGCATGAATACTTCTTTTGGCCTAAGATGTAATATGATGTAGGAAAGCATGTTGCTAGTTGCATTGTTTCTTTGCAAGCTAAATCTACATCTAAGCCTCATGGATTGTATACTCCTTTGCCTATTCCTCATGAACCATGGATTCATATTAGCATGGATTTTTTGTTAGGTTTACCTCGTTGTAAGAGAGGTAAAGATTCTATCTTGGTGGTTGTTGATAGGTTTTCTAAGATGGCACACTTCATTGCATCTACATGGAATGCCTAAGACGATTGTGAGTGATAGAGATGCTAAGTTCTTAAGTCACTTTTGGAGGACTTTATGGGCTAAGTTAGGTACTAATTGGTCATTTTCAACTACTTGTCATCCTCAAACCGATGGCCAAACTGAAGTAGTTAATAGCACTTTGTCAACCTTACTTAGGGCTTTAATTAAAAAGAACTTAAGAACTTGGGAGGATTGTCTACCTCATGTTGAATTTGCATACAATAGAAGCATACATAGCACTACTGGACATTCACCTTTTGATATTGTGTATGGCTTTAGTCCTTTAAGCCCATTGGATTTGTTGAGTTTACCTTTGAGTGTGCAAGTTGACATGGATGGTGAAAGAAAGGCCGACTTTGTTAGTGATATTCATGCAAGGGTTCGGGCTCAAATTAAGAAGAAAACACAACACTACAAGAAGAATGCTAACAAAGGACGCAAAGAGATCATCTTTGAACCTAGAGATTGGGTTTGGTTGCATCTAAGGAAGGAGAGGTTCCCTAAAAAGAGAAAGTCTAAGCTCTTACCTCGTAGAGATGGTCCATTCCAAGTCTTGGAGAGGATCAACAACAATGCCTACAAGCTAGATCTTCCTAGTTAATAAGCCAATGTAAGTGCTACTTTTAATGTTTCAGACTTATCCTTGTTTGATAGTGATGCAGATTTGAGGACAAATCCCTTTCAAGGGAGAGGGGATGATGCGCCAAGGGCTTGTCATGTTCTTGAAGAGCACAATGGAGCCAATGGAGATCATGGAAAGGATAATCATGGAGTGCAAGGAAGCTTGGAAGAGCAAGGAGGAGATGGGATCGCACCAAAGATGCCATTTGGATGGAGGTATCGCACCAAAGATGCCATTTTATCCTTTGAAGATGCCTTTAGGTCCGATGGCTAGAGCAAGAGCTAAGAGATTCAAAGAAGCATTAACAAGCTTTGTTGGAACTCATCTTGAAGGCTTGAAGACCATTGAAGATCAATTGGAGAGCATTGAAGACATTAAGCAAAGGAATATTCCCATCTATTCCAAGTTGTGCACCATACTTGCAATCGATGATCATTAGGGCTTACATTGTGTAATTCGGCCAATTGGGCCTTAATTCTATCTTTGATTAGCTATTTAATTAGTTTAGAAGACATTGGGTTGGGCCTTGTTTGACTAAGTCCAATCCTTGCTTAATTAAGTTATGTATTTACTTTTCCTAGTAGGACAAGGAGTAGGTAATTTCCTTGTTCCTTCCTTTATGTGTAAACCGCCCTAGAGGAGGTTTAAGGGGGTATATGCGTCGGCCCCTCTACTATATAAAGGGTCTATTCCCCTCTTGTAAACACAAGTTAAGTTTTCAATAAAGATTTGAGGTTTATTCACCCAATTGATTATCTTAGCTTCATTGTTCTAGTTTGAGCAAACTTAGGGATCTTAAATCTTGTAGAGTCCTTGCAAACAATTAGGTTGTGATTGCTTAATTGTTTGTGAATCTTGTGATCTTAAGTGTTCAATTGCAGGTCAAATTGAGAGCTTAAGGCTAATGAACGAAGAGGAAGACTAAGTTAGGTTTATCGACTCATACAAGTCTAGAAGTATTGGTGTTTCAAGTCGACTTTGGTGGCTATTCAAAGGTGGATTTGAATCTAAAACAACTAGATTCATATCAGCATCTTTGAACTTCTTAGCCCTTGCTCTAGTCATCGGACCTAAAGGCATCTTTAAAGGATCAAATGGCACCTTAATGGCATCTCCATGATGAATTGCCATTCCATCCTGTTGAACCCACATGTTTTTGATGATAACAAAATAAACCTAAGTATGATGACTAATGAATCTTGTGACTGTGCAGTAGTACCTTTAATTGAGAAAGGTTGTATCTAGCACTGGAAGATAATTAATGAGACTATCACAGTGAGATGACACAAGACAATTAGCATCGGGAATATTCTTACTTGAAGATTTGAAGAATTCAGGGGTCAAGTCAATCTAATAAAAATTTACATGAAGACCCTCATGAAGGCAGAACATATGAAGCAAGTCCAAGTCAAGTAAAAGTTGAAGATTGAAGATTTAAAGAAAGCTTCATCAATGACGCTAAAGTATGAGAATGCCATGAAGCCTTAAAGCACTTGAACAATGCAACATTTCAAGAGAAGGCCATGTGGAACCTAAAGGCATTAATTTCAGAAGACAAAGCATGTATTTGAAGAAGTATGATTAAGTCCGAGCACATGAAGAATGTAAAAGTCAAGACTGAATTTGAAGTTGGAAGAAGACTGGAAGACATTAGTGAGATTAATGATCTGGAGATTAAAGCGACTAGAGCCTAGACGACAAACAGTACGTACAGACGCACTAAAGACGTCAACGCTGTACGGACGCGCTAAAGCTGTCAACAGCCTGGTGCGACAAAACGACAAAATAACGGGCAAATGGTTTGAATTTGACCCGATAGCGGCTAGCTTGCTACTTGGGCTATTTAAACTCAAATCTAACCATTGTAGAAAGCTTAAGGAGCATTTTTGAAAGTCTATTAGCTAACAAACTCCAGAATTTCAAATTCCAAGCAGTCCAAGCTTATTAATTTCTCTGATTTAATTTTTGTTGCTTGGGTCTTAGTCTTCGCTCTTAAAGTTCATATCTTTAGTGTATTAGGACTTATCTTATGTATTCAGATCTTCAAGGATCATTTTCTACACCTTCTGTTTTCTATTTGTTGGTTTATCAAGTGCGGGTTGTGCACTTGTGTTGATTCAAGTGTGGGTTGTGCACTTGGGATTGTTTTGAGTGTGGGTTTGCACTCGGTGTCAAAGCATTGGGTTTGAAGCTTTGGGATTGTAATAGGTTTTGTGAAGACCTGGTTAACTTCACTAATTAGTGGATTTGAAAATCCTTGGTGGGGTATCCAAGGTAGAGGACATAGGTGTGAAAGGCTGAACCTCTATAAATCGACGTGTCTCTAATCTTCCATCATTTCCTTTGTCGTTCCAGTTTTATCTTCTCTCAATCTCTTTACTTTTCCACTATTCAGTTGTTAACGTCTTTATTATTACCTTCTATTACTTTATGCTTATCTCTCTGCTTTGCACTAGTGACTTTAATAGACTCTGAACTAGTGTCTTTAACACATTTTCAGAGAACTCAAAATTTCGATAAAGTGCTATTCACCCCCCTGTATCACATCTAAGTGGACCAACAATTGGTATCAGAGCCTGGCTCTTGAGTAGATCAGACTGACAGCCACAAGACTGATCCAAAGATGGCAACTTCATCAAGTCTCAACATAGCTGCTGAAGGACATTCAATCAATCGTCTTCCTCTCTTTGATGGCACCAACTACCAGTTCTGGCACCAACTACCAGTTCTGGAAGTCTCGTATGATGAACTTCATTTGTGCAACAGAGTACGAAATGTGGGAAAACATCCAAGAAGGGCCATGGAAACCAACGAAAAGCGTTGAAGGAGAGTTCGTTGACAAACGTAGAGTTGAATGGAGACAAGAGGATATAAAGAAGTATCAGCTGAACTTTAAAGCCATTAATACTCTTCACTATGCTCTTAATGTCATTAAGTTCAACAGAGTCTCTACCTGCACAACTGCAAAAGATATTTGGGAGAAACTCAGAATCACACATGAAGGTACATCTCAGGTCAAAGAATCAAAGATCAACCTGCTACAGTATGAGTATGAAACCTTCAAGATGGCTCCTGAAGAGACTGTCACCTCACTAATCGATAGATTCAGTAGTGTCACTAATCAACTGAATCACTTCGGAAAAGATATCACAGAAGGTGAACGAGTGCAGAAGTTGTTGAGAGCGCTACCAAAATCTTGGAATCCTCTTACCACAGCCATTCGAGAAGCAAGAGATCTTAATGAGACTTCCTTTGATGAAATTTGTGGATCTCTACTCACTCATGAAGTAGAATGAGGAGCTGCGAAGAAGATGAAAAGAAAATGGCAGCTGAGAAGAAAAGATGCCTAGCACTAAAGGTCGACTCTACTCTTGAAGAAGAAATTGATAGTCGGACCATTGATGACATTGGCTCAGAATCTGATGAAGAGACTGAAATTCAAAGAGGAAGAAGAAACAAGAGGAATTTCAAGAAGGATAAATTCAAAGCAGAAGTCAGCAAACAAAACCAGCTGATTTGCTATGAATGTAGAAAGCCTGGTCACACCAAGAATGACTGTCCATTGAACAGTGTTAAGAATCAAAAGAAAAACAGAAAGAAATAGAAGGCAATGATGGCTTCAACATGGTCTAACAGTGACACTTCTTCAGTTGAAGCAAGTAATGAAGAAGCAGACATCAAAGCCAACCTGTGCCTCACTGCAAAGGAAGTTGAACCTGAGGTAATGAATAATCCTCTTATTTCTTTTGATGATTTACAATCTGAATTTGATAATCTATATTATGATTTTGAGAAATTGGCTTCAAAGTATAAAACTCTAAAGAAAATGAATTCTGGATTGATGAATGATTTAAAATGTTTGAAGAAAGAACTAACAAGCACGCAGGAATTAAAAGACACACTTCAGAATGTTTTAAAGCATGCAATAGAAGAAAATGAGAAACTTTAGCATGAGTTGAATGAGCTCAAGATAGTGAGCAGTAATGTCACTAGCTCTTCTGGAAGCAATCGCATCAATAGTAACAGGAACCAAAAGAACTTTAGGCTAAGAGCTATGGTTTGTTATATCTGTGGTAGGAAAGGCCATCAATCTCCTGATTGTTATCAGAAGGATTGGAATCAACCTAAGATCAAAAAGATCTGGGTGCCTAAAGGAACGTATGTTGTTACTAACTAACAAGGACCCATAGCAATATGGGTACCTAAATCTGCAAACTAGAGAACTGTGGATGCAGGTTGAGCATGAGCATAATGGAGAAGGTTTGAAGGCACAACCTCAGAAGAAGAAGCCGTGGTACTTGGATAGCGGCTGCTGTAAACACATGAGTTGAAATCAAGAACAGTTCACTAGTCACACTGAGAGGAAAGACAAAGATGTCACTTTTGGAGATGATTCCATAGGGACAAATTCAAGGAGTTAGTACAATCAAGAATGTTATATTGGTGAAAAGTCTCAAGTACAATTTGCCTGACATCAGCCAACTTTGTGACAAGGGATGGAAAGAGACACGAGAATGTATATATTGTCTACCTTGATGACTTGCAACTGAGCAAGAATGTCTGTCTCATGGTGAATGATGTCTCTGATAGCTGGTTGTGACACAAAACACTTGGGCATGCAAGTTTGAACACCATTGCGAAACTTATTATTTGGAAAACAGGCCAGGAGCTCCTTCAAATCCAGAAACATAGATTCTACAACAAGAGCATTGGAGTTGTTGCATCTACACTTGTTTGGCCCCGTTGATGTCACTAGCATGGTTGGTAAGTTTCTTGGTTCTGTCATAGTTGATGACTTTTCAAGATTTACCTGGATATACTTTCTTAGTCACAAAGATGAAGCTATTGATGTTTTTGCGAATCACTGCATATACTTTGAACTTTAAAGCTTATAAAGTGTTCAATAAAACATCTTTGGTGGTTGAAGAATCTATTTATTTTGTTTTTTTTATGAGACTAATAGTGCACTGAGAAAGGTTGTGCAAGATGATGATGATGCAGGTATTAATGAGACAAACAGGAAAGATGCGATGATCACTGCTGACACTAATGAGATAGCCACTGAAGAGATCAATGAAGATCCACCGATTGAAAGTCTTCAGAGGCAAGAGCAACAACATGAAGATCTCCCAAAGGAATGGAAATATGGAAAAAGTCATCTTCCAGATTTGATCATTGGAAATCCAAATGAAGGTGTGAAGACCAGAGGAGCATTTAGAGAAGTTTGTAAGTTTGTCACCTTTATATCCCAAATCGAGCCTAAAGTGTCTGAAGATGCTAAAAAAGAGGAAAGTTGGATGGTTGCAATACAAGATGAGCTAAATCAGTTCGAGAGGAACAAAGTGTGGACATTAGTGCCACAACCAGTAGACCATCTCATTGTAGGCAGAAAATGGGTATATGTGGAACAACCACTAGGCGTTGAAGACAGCAAACATCCTGACTACGTGTACAGACTTCACAAAGCTCTCTATAGACTCAAACAAGCACCAAGAGCATGGTATGAAAGGTTATCTAAATTTCTCCTAGACAAATGGTTCACAAGGGGAAGTATAGATACCACTCTTTTTATTAAAAAGAAAAAGTTCGATTTCCTTATTGTTCAAATTCATGTTGATGATATTATATTTGGTGCCACTAATGAACATTTGTGCAAGTATTTTGCCGAAGAAATGCAGGGAGTATTCGAGGTGAGCATGATGGGAGAATTAAATTTCTTCCTAGTACTTCAAATTAAACAATGCTCTGAAGGTATCTTCATTAGCCAGTCCAAGTATACAAAGGAGATGTTAAAGAAATTTGGCATGGAGGACTGCAAACCAATAAAGACACCAATGGTCACTGGTACTAAATTAGATTCTGATGAGAAAGGTAAGGTAGTTGATCAGAAGCTCTATCGAGGTATGATTGGCTCCCTACTCTATCTCACTACTAGTAGGCCGGATATACTCTTTAGTGTTTGTCCTTGTGTTCGTTTTCAATATTGTCCAAAGGAATCTCATCTTATTGCTGTGAAGAGGATCTTCAGGTACATGGAACCACTGGCTTAGCCCTTTGTTATCTTAAAGGATCCCTGTTAGATCTTGCAGGTTATTCTGATGCTCATTTTGCGGGTAGTAAAACAGATAGAAAAAGCACTAATGGCACTTGTCAATTTCTTGGACAAATGCTAGTGTCATGGTCGAGCAAAAAGCAAAATTCAGTAGCATTATCAACTGCTAAAGCTGAGTATATAGCTGCTGGAAGTCGTTGTACTCAATTGATATGGATTACGCATCAACTTCGAGATTTTGGAATTACCATGATGGAGGTGCCACTCAACTGTGACAACACTAGTGCGATCAATATTACAGCACTCAAGAACCAAGCATATTGAGATTCGACATCATTTCATCCGAGATCATGTGCAAAGAGGCGACATGAAAATTGAGTTTGTTACTACCCTTAAACACTTTCCTGATATCTTGTAGACACCCAATGATTTAGAATAAATTATAAGGTGAAACTTAGTGATGGGTTTTGAGCTTAAAATTTGGATAGTTAAAATTGGGTCAAATTCATTAATCCATCTTTTAAAACCCAAATTCAATCTTTCTAGAGCCCATTTTTTTTGGATATATGCTGGTCATTGAGCTTTTAGCTTTCTTTATTTCACTCGGGGGTTTAACTTTTTATTTTAATGGGCCGTATACTTTAACTTGATTCATTTCAAATCTTGGGCCCTTGGTGCCTTTGCTTTCGGTCGAACTCAATCCAAATCCATTTGTGCTATAATTAATTTAAGCTAACAAAAGTCCAAAGTATTTAAAAGAAGAGGAATGACTTTATTCAGTTTTATTATCTATTACAATTACAATGCTGATTACAATTCATTGGACATGTGACCTCTTCTCATTACTTTACTTCCCTCACCACATCACCTACAAGGATAAAGAGAAACAATTAGACCATGATCAGGAGGACAAAACAGTGGCATATGGGCTAAAAGCAAACTTGAGCAATCACCAATGGATCAAATTACCACACCAAAAAAAAATAGGATCATCAAGGACAAAGTGTATAACAAGGGAAGCACATGAGAAGAAAAATAGACAGGCACACAGGTGAGTAAAACAGTTGCACAAAGTATCGTTTGTAGAGTGACACACTACCAGCACATGCCTGCACAAGACAATGGCAAATTAGGATGTTGGCTCAGTAAACATCAGCAGGAAGACAGAAATCTCAGGACACATAAAATTCCATGTCAGCATTGCCCAAGCCAACTCAGATCAAAAGCAAGGCAAGAATTGGTTACACAAAATGTCACGTGTGGTAAGGTCAACAATGAAGTTAAGTACCAGCAACTCATTTGCCACTTCAGCAGCATACAAACCAATCAGAGACTTGAATACGTGGATTTTTTGTAATCATTAGACCAAAAACAGGAAGAAATCCAACGATCAAAAATAAAAATGACCCGGGTATATAAAGTAGCTAAAAACCTCAGAAACAAGAAGGCACAGATTCCAGGAAAAAACCTAGCAGAGTCTAAGTTCAAGTTCAAGCAAGTTCATCTTTCCTTAAGAAAAAAAACAAAAAGGAAGCCTTTAAGTTGGATTTCTAGCTTTTTCTTTCGGTTTTCAAAAAAAATACAGAAAACCCAAAAAAAAAAATAGTTTCCTATCAACAAGAATTTTTTTTCTTCTTGCCTTGTCTTAGTTTTTTTTTTCTTTTGCCACAATTGCCTTGTCTTAGTTAGTATTAGTAGAAACAGAAAATATACAAAAAAAAAAGGAGAGTCAGAAAATACACAAAACAAAGGAGAGTCTTTTACCCCTTCTGAAGTTTTATTTTCGCTTAAGCTCTTCCTTCTTTCCATTTGCTAGCATCTTTTAGTCTTCCTTTATTTCCTTTTCCTGCAAAATACAAAAAAATGGAGTCCGTTTCATGTTAGGAAAGAACCGAGAGTTAGAAGCTTTAGAGTCAAAAAACCAACGGTGGATAGAGAGAAAGGGTAGAGGGGAAGAACATATCTGAAAATAGGCCGGATCCGACGTCTAAGGTGGGAGATCGAAGCGCTTGAAGTTTCGGTTCGGGTAGTGTTGTTTGGCGTACCCCAAGGCTCTTTGGGGAGAATCAAAGCCAGATCTGCGACGGGGAGGTGAAGAGGAGGTGACCTGCAAATTTTTGGACCCATCCGAGCTCCAACGACGACGTTGCACGGTGGTCCGGTTACGGAGGCGATTTTCAGTTGGCTGAGGAGAGAGAAATGACAAGTTAAGGTAGTTTTGATTTTCAGAAATAAGAAAATCCGTTGGCTTTTATACGCATGCTGTATTTAGGTGTTATATACAGACTTTAGGTGTTATGTTTGTTAGTTGTTCAATTAAGCCCTGGTATTATTATGCTTTGAGTTTCACTGTTTTGGTTTTCAAGCGATTCGGTCACTAATTCGTGAGATTTTTTTGCAATCTGTACCCTCTCAGCTTAGATTTAGGATTAAATTAGATATTATCATAATAAATCAAGTTCCAATAAAATAGCTTAGAAATTGGAATTCAAAGATGGTTCATAAACGAAATTAAAGTTTGGTGCAGAAAAAAAAACAGAATTAAAGTGATTGATAAGTTGAATTATTTTCTAGTAATTAGAGCTAAAGATTAGGTCTTTAATTTAGGGGCTAAATGTTAATAAGTAGGAGCAAAATATGGCGATCTGGAAACCGAAAGTTGACTTTATGCTTTGCATTTGGTAGTTTATCAATCAATATAAAATTGCCCCTTTTTAGGTTAAAAAAAAATTAGGAATTAGTTTTCACCTTTATGTTTGGGCCTCTTGTTTAGACTTAGGGTAGCTTTTTGGGCTCATATGTTTATGTCAATAATTCTGTTGGGCTTTAAGTCTTCACATTTTGGGCTTTAGTTTTAAGGTTAGGGCTTTAGTTTTTTTTTTAGTTTTAATTTGGACTTTAGCTGTTTGATATCACTTTGGGCCTGTTATATTGATTTAAGTTGTTGGGTTAGTCTTATTTCAATTAAGCTCCTAATTTCATAAATTAATTTAGAATTAGTCTTAATTTTCTAATAAAATAGTAGATTTAAATTGGTAAATCAAATTCAATTTTCAAGATAATCAAGAATCCAAGAAGAGACAGACTAGGACATTTGAATTCATGTTAATTTTATAACTTATGGCAATTATCTATGTTCATCTGAGATAAATTAAATTGACTCCCGTGATGGGAAAGACGGGCAGCTCATTCATGCGTGTCCGAGTTTGCTCGCCTTCTCCCGGAGGCTTGGAAATTTCTGGAGTTCGTTTACCATTTATTTGGAGGCGCCCAAAGGTGTTCCTCATATAACTGATGGGTAAATTAAAATCAAATTGGAATTTCATGCATCATTTGCATTAATGCATTAGACTTAGTAATTTTCAATTAATAGTTAAAGAAAATCCAAAAAAAAAAGGAAATTGAAAATGAAAATAGAACAAAACCATTTTCTTCAAAATAAAAAGAGTTTGTGCTTGCATTTGTTCTCTTTGGTTTTTCGAAAGATAAAAATTAATCAATTTATTTTGATTAACCATCCTCTTTTTACTAATTACTCTTTCCTTACTCTTTTTTTTTATTGATTACCACGTTTTACTTTTTTCTTATATTGACCACCATTTTACTCTCTGAATTATTGATCACCTTTCACTCTTTACAGATTACTATTTTACTCTTACTAATAACCATTTTGCTCTTTACTGATTACTATTTTACCTTTTACTGATTACCTTTTTTTACTATTTTATTCTTTATTGATTACCTTCTTACTTTTTACTGTTTACTATTTCGCTCTTACTGATTACCATTTTACTTTTTACTGATTATCATCACTTTTTACTATTCTACTCTATACTGATTACATTCTTACTTTTTACTGATTACTATTTTACTCTTTACTGATTACTATTTTACTTTTACTGATTATCATTACTTTTTACTATTTTACTCTTTACTGATTACCTTCTTACTTTTTACTGATTACTATTTTACTCTTTACTGATTATTATTTTACTTTTACTGATTATCATTACTTTTTACTATTTTACTCTTTACTGATTACCTTCTTACTTTTTACTGATTACTATTTTACTCTTTACTGATTATCATCACTTTTTACTATTTTACTGATTACTTCTTTTACTTTGATTCTTTAATTACTGATTTCACTGATTAATCTCTTACCTGGACTCTTGGTTATCAAATTACTGATTAATCCCTTTTTACTTAATTATTGATTTACTGATTACTATTACCTTGACTTCCTTACTGCTTTTACTCTTATTTTTTTAATTACTGATTGACTAATTACTTCATTAATCCTTTTACTTTCCTTTTTACTTCTTTTATTATCATTTTTCGCTTGATTACTAATTTGCCCTTGATGTATGGATGCATATGATGCATGTGTTCCGGTTTAACAACTATTTACCGAGTGGTTATACGAGAGGCATCATTTGGGCACCTTCCACTTCATTGGTAAAACCCCCAAATAAATATCTCAGGCCTAGGAAATCCGAACCAAAATAGACAATATTGTCAACATTTCGACCAGTTATTCCATCATCGGAATTTATTTATTTTTAGCCAAATGAACAGAATATCAGCAGCATTTAAGAAATTTTAAACATGGATGCACGTGTAACCCAATTTATCGATTACTTCCTTAAATTACTAAAAACTAAATTTATTACATATTTAATTCAAAGATTTAGTTATAGGTCTAACTACAAGCCCAAACTCAAGACCAAACCCTAAAAACAATAAGGTCCAAAATAGCAAACCAAGCCCATCAAGTAGAATTAAGACAAAACCAAATAAATAAATAAGCCTAAACTAAGAAAAGCAAAGTTTAAGGCCCAATACCATTTCATC